>CDEZ01020757.1:0-116820 GCA_000826365.1 Acanthamoeba royreba
GCTCGTTTGCTTCTGGCTCGGTGTTCCTACCCTTTATGAGCGGAGCATGCGGCGCCATATGCTCTAGTTTCGTCGAAAACCTCATCTTAGCCCAGCAATACAGGCGCAATGCAGGAGAAGCGTGTGGACCTATCAAGACCATCGCAGCCATGGCCCGCGAGTTCGGCGTGCGCAAGTTGTGGACCGGATTCACGCCACTGATGGTTCGTGAGTGCGTCTTCGGCGGTCTTGCCCTGGGCTTTGCGGAATCGGCCGCCAGGTGGGCCTCGGCCAAGACCAACGACCAGGCAGTCTACGTGCTCACGCAGATGGCATTGGGAACCATTGGTGCACTCATCACTCACCCGGCTGATACGGTGGCGACGCTCATGCAAAAGAACCTGCAACACGGCAAAAGTGAATCCATCCCTGACATCGTCAGGCGAGTGTACGGCCAAGATGGTCTGGCCGGTTTCTTCCGCGGTGGAGCCTACCGAGTGGCCTTGTTTACCGGCTGCATGGTCATCATCTCGGCTACCAGGCAACCGATTGAGGATGCTCTGATGGCCAGAGCGACCAGAGCATAGGAGCTGCAAGCTTATATAAGAAGCTCCCTCGGGCGTCCATCTCTTGCAACCCATTTGTTGTAAATTTCTTTTCGGGCATCAAATGCATATGCGCAGCGCATCGGGGTAAGTAGAGCAGGCTGACCAACCCCACAGCGCGCCTCACCAGTTATAGGAGAACTCAGGGGTCCCAGTCATTTGCTGTATTGACAACAATCAGCATCCGCTTTTACTCTTTCTTCCTTCAGCAAGGAGACAAATCTGATCGTCATAGTTGTGAAGAACGCCTGGAGCAATAACCAGGAAGTTGTACCCCTGCGGTGGGCTTGGTTTTCCAAACGTCTATCTCATCAAAGAATGTTGGGAAGAAGAAACCCTACCACATGCACCGATCTGCCGCTAGGACAATGCTTCGCATTCCCAACCTGGTCTACGACTCCAAGTGGCACTGCTTGTCGTTCGAAGCCATCCTCAACCCTGCCGAGGTAGGCAACATGGTCATCGGTCACCAAGTAGCTTTCCGTCAAGGTTTCGACTCCCTACTGCCCTTCACGTATCAAGTATCAAGTGGGCCCCATGATACTGTGTAATGGGTTTAATTTCAAGCTTCGGATTCGAGGGTTTCAGGCCATGCAGCCTGGCGAACGTGGACACCGCCCGACGAACAAGAGAGGAGAAGGCCTCTGGCTCTTCAGCTTGCACTGGAACTTCCTGGGCACTCTTACGTGCCACTCCCAGCAAAGTCTCTGCTCGTTCTCTGGGCCCACCTCTGGCAAAGTCCTCCTGGAGTGTGATCACCACGCGCCACAATTAATTGAGAGCTGCACACAACGCAGAAGCAAGTGACAACTCAAGTACGTACCATGGCAAGGCCAAGGTTCAAGCAAGCACGCACTTGATTCAGAAGATTCTTTTGCTCAGGTGAGTGTGCCAGCGCGTAGTGTCGCTCAAACAGTGTCTCAGCCTCGTTGCAGTGCTTATAGATCTCCCCTCCCGCACTGCTGCTACATCAACATGTAGGACCACCCTCGAACTTAGCAAGGCAGGCAAGGTGCTAACGAAGAAGCTTCTGCATAATCTCACCTCGCGGTGGGAGCAGCAAGCCATTGCGTAAGGCTCTGCTTCGCTTTCTCTAAGAACGTAAGAACATGAGATTCCAGCGTTGCCATCTCTTCGCTCGTCGTCTGTCTTTCTAACGTCATTTCTGGTTTGCTTGCGTGTAAAAAGGGACCTGGCCAGCAAGCCCGTAGGTGTTAGTGAACACGCACGCAGGTGGGAGAACATGTTGTTGACGCGCACAGCCGGCCCACGAAGTAGCGACGATGCAGCTTACGAGGAGCAATTGCTCCAAGAGGCAGCTCGACCTCATAGTAGTTAAGGTACTAAGTGTGTTGGTTCTGTCAAAGCTTTAGGAAGAAAAGGTCTTCACCCGGTGAACCCGCAAGGTGAGGTTACGCTTGAACGTAAAAATCTCCGTACGGAGATTTAGAAGTCAAGAAATATCCCGGTCAGTCGGACTGCTCGCAACAACTCTGTTTAGTGTTGTGTGGCCTAGCGCAAATGGGAGATTTATGAATCCTCAGCTGCAGGACCCGCCTGAAGGAAGTCCCGGATGACTTGCATTTGCTCATCATTGACCAGTGCCGGGGCGTGACCCACCCCAGCAAACTCGTGTATACGCATGGGGAACCTTGCTTTTTTAACCATCTCCTCCGCCACATCTTTAAGCAAGATGTCTGATTCGGCCCTGCATGACCACACACAAGAGCAAGAAAAAGATCAATATAGAAATATATATATATAATGTAGAGGACGAGGCTTACCCGCGAAGAAGCAGCAATGAGCCGCACTTGACATGCTCCCAGAACTTCCACAGATCGATGTCTTGTATCTTTGAGGTATCAGTTGGAATGGTCGCGACAATGGCTGGATCGTAATGCAACTCGAATGCAAACTCGCCTAAGAACAACAATGGCCACCCCGCGCATGATTACGAGGATTCATCTGATGATCCTGAGGTGTCCCCACACTTGCGTACCCTGAGTAATCGGACGCACATAGTACTTGGTAATCTTTTCCCACTCATCTTCATTACGACAGCCGAAGGGCTTCGCTATGGTCTTAACGTAGTCACGTACTTCGTCGTAAGTCCTTCATGCACACAAGCCTTAGTAACATGCAGCTAACCCTTAACGAGTCCGACACATTACCTGAATTGCATGTGCGTGCCCACATAGCTTGCGATGCGAACCAATGCAGCAGCTGGAACAAACGGTCCTATGTCATTGATGATGAACTTGCCGATCTCAAAGGGATGCAAGTCTGGTGTGTGGGCGAGAGAAAGAGACCAATACGTCAGGCCGGTTGAGAAGAATCAGCTGCTGCGTTTCTAGTAGTACGCGTACCTTGCGGATCCTGCTGGGACGCGATGAACATTCCTATCAATCCACCTGCCCACCGAATAACGTGTCAAAAGGTAATGAGGAGCCAAAGAGAACTCACACATAAGTGGCCGTTCTCTGCTTCAGCGTGGTGGTACCTACCCATGGAAGTGCCCAGCCAATCTACCTTCTTGAGGCCGAGGTGGTGCACTAGAGTCTTGACGTCATGGATGTACTGGGGATAGCTGTAGTTTGGCGCCGGCACGCGCTCACTGTTCCAGCGACCGGGCATATCCACGGCAATCACCCGATAACCGTCCCGCACCTGCACCGCCAACACAACCACCACAAAGGTCGGGCCCATACCCATTTCGAAAAATGAACAGCTAGTCCGATGATCATACCAACGCATGGGCCAAGTCATCAAAGTCACTAAACAAAACAGTAGCAACGTTAGCATTACGTTTCAGTTTATTTATTTTATTTTATTGTGGAGATTAATTTGACAACAATTCTTTTATTTTATTTTATTTATTTATCGCTTGTTTTATCAAGGAAACGTGCACGCGCAGCACACGCTGGAGGGGTAGCAGCAGTACCGCGAGTTGCGGGTGAGGCCGTGTACGGCGACGAGCACGCGTTGTTCTTCATCGTCGTAGTCGGCGGGGGTGCGATTGGCGGGCTTCCAGTCGAGGTAGGCCAGCTTGTGCGTGTGCTCGGCGTCGCTCAGGGAGGGCGCTGACGCGTTGACGTCTCCGGCCTGCAGTTGTAGCGTGCGGCACAGCACGAAGCCCTCTTCGCACTGTATCCCCTCTCCGGCTTGTACTGGCGCTGCCATCTTACTTCCGCTTGGGCGTTTTCGAACGGCCATTAATAACAGTTTCAGAAAAATAATAAAAGGTAGACACGAATTCCAGAAAATTTTACGAAAACCTAAACTCATTTCGGAAATCGTTTAGAGTGCCAAGCTACAAAAGGCCTTTTTGTTGTGCTTTACGCGGAGAAGAATAACCAGAGGGACCACAGGGGGCCTGTGGTTCTCCCGTCTGAGGAGACTGAGGAGACGAAAGTTTCTCAAAGGCGAGACTGTGATGTTTGCGGCACGTAACGCGGAGGAGGAGGAGGCGGAGGAGCTGGCACGTCTTATTCGTAAGCGCTATGGACCCTTCGTCAAGGACGCACAGGAGATGGAGCTGCTCCTTCAGCTTCTCACCGATGCCAACCTACGCTCGTACGTTTTTTTTTCTCGTATATATTTTAAGATGTACATCATTTAGATTCTTTATTTCAGATTAATATATTATATTTTTCGTCCAATAGCGGCGTATTGATATTTATATATTAATTTCTTGCCCACAGGATGGAGGACGTAGCAACACGACTACGCAAGAACACGCTCTACTCACTCTCGCCGCCCATCCCGATAGCGGTACTCTCCCTCCTTCACGAAGCATACGGGCAGTCAGTCATGCGATCGCCTGTCTATGGTATGCTAACGCTCTTGTGCAGCAGCCAGCACACTACTGTCATGATTGAAGATCATCACTCTAACGGGATTGTTTGTTTGCTAGGCGAGATTGGAGGCAAGTTCGCGCATGGACCACCGCCTGTGTGGACGGCTAACAAACGATTATTGGCCGACGTGTTCTTCTTCTTTGAGTATTCTCGCTCGTGTCCTATTGATAGATAGATAGATAGATATATATATATATCTCAACTTAAATGAGATCTATGCTGATGATCCTCCACATTGTTTGTCATCTGTAACCAAGGTATCTGTACGAAGACGGTGATGGTGATGACACACGGTGGCCGAGCCTCACAAGGATGGTACAATCCTTCGCGTTCTGGATTTGGGATCATGACCCTCTGTGCTGAATTAGTAGTCGACACTAGAACCGTACAAGCTTTCGCCACAGCAAGAATACACGCCTGTCTGAGGAGGACAGGAATGATTACTATGGCCAAACGGCCATTAGAGATTCACGCGGGTACTGACATCTCGGTTTTGATGCTTATAGTGATCGGTGTGACTGACATCTTCTATTTTTGCAGCATTGTCCGCGTGGAAATCCTGAAGGTTAATCATTGCTATGAAGTGTAGTCACACACGTGGGTTACCGAGCTCTCACTAACAATGGAATGGAAACTGCAGACATTGAAAATGGATAAAACGATGGGCACCAAGGACGAGATGCTACGTAAGACCTCGTTCCACCTTACACAATCACAGGTATATATCGAGATTCTGCTGCCGCAAGGCAAGCAATTAAATGTAGGGCGCTCACGATCTGTCGTCTCTTAGGCGCATTTCGTGAAACGGAATATCTTCGAGGAGGAAATCAAAGAGTTGCGGTACCATCGCCAGCTCTCTCATTGATTTGAGCGCTTATCGTCTGTACAGAAAACAATATGACATGGGTATCGCGGGTTCGCAAGGGTTTACGGGTATAGTTTCCGAAGGAGAATGCTCGGGCAGCGAGGAGATAAGTCAGGGGGAGGATGAATCTATAGATTGTTCCGTCTTTGCCGAGAGCGAGCCGGATCCTGTGCCCGGTGACGTGACCAGGCTTCAGGAAGCACAAATGTTGGCAACCGTGTCGAGAAAGAGATCCGGCTCTCTTGGATCCACCGCGTCAGCGCCCATTGTGAGGAAGCGTAGCGAATCTGATGAGACAAGAAGCAAGGAGGGAACTGATGAGGATGAAGCATCGATCCTTCATAACCTACACCCAAAGAGCAGCCTGACGGCTCAGGTAGCAGACAAACTAGCAAAACAGCAAGCCAGCAAAAAGTATCACACTCTAGACGTGCGCAGCTTACCGACTCGCAGACTAAAACCAACCGACTTGGCCGGTCCACAAAACAAACAAAAGCGTATGGATCGGCGGGCCACGCGATCCAAGTCTGTCGACATGGTGAAGCGGCATTTTGCGCAAGTCGTGTTTCACCATCACCACAAGTTGGAGGACAAGGCTTCTACATCGATCATTGAATCAGTTGAGAAGATACTGGAACGACACGATAACGATGATCAGTCGTCGTCGTCATCATCATCATCATCCAAGTCGTCAAACGATGATCTGGTCAACGACCTGACCTACTCACTTTCCATTGTCGGTTTGAGAAACCTGTCATTAGAGCCGCAGCCTGGGCTTGACGATGGGTATGATCAGCGCACTCTAATGACCTTATTCTTTTTATCGCGCCCATGCTGTTCTCTCAAATCATCGCTCTTGCGATTTCACTACCAGTGAACTGGTGGTGCGCTTCTTCGGAATGAAAGACAACGATCACATGCTCAAGGTTGCCGGCAATCTCAGTCGGGGTACGTTCACAATGGATTCACAATCACAACGAACAACTAATAACTCTTGGTTTCGCGCGAAAAGCTGAAATCGATATCGGACCATGGGAAATGCCGCAGCTCAAGGGGAAGAATCTGTTCGTCATCGCCAAGAGTTGGTCACCGTATGGTGGGATGAAAGTTCATGGTGGGTTTTACCATATTTATAAGGTACTTGACGTGTGACATCTTTTTGATTCAAGTAGTGAGGATCTCATTCCTGTCCCCGACTTGGCACCCAGTCAATCAACAGAGGTTGTATCAAGCAGCACGGGTGTGATCTCGTAGAGCGTATCGTACAGCGTATCGGTACTTTTATCGCTTCGTTTTGCTGCGTATGCATATAATCCTCTGACGAAGGAGCGCGCCGCAGGACTTGAGAGTGATAGTAAGCGAATCGTCTTCACTGGTCACAGCATGGTATGTGTGCCCTGTTCGTGCAACTTACTTATATCCAGACAATCTAACCTCGTAGCTTGTTCTTTTAGGGTGCCGCGTTGGCAGCCATCGCCACGTATCAGATGCTACAGCGGTATCCGCAACTCACTTCACGATTATTCCTGATTCAATTCGGCGCACCTCGATATGCTCGCAAGAAGCTTGCACGATGGCTCAACGCCCAACTTGATGGCCGCATCATGCAGTACGGGGACCACCCATTTGACTTTCCTCTTGCTGGCCATCTCTCTGCGTAACCCTCTGAGTCTTTTTCCTTTAGGATCCACCTTGAAGGCGATCAGACTCCGAAATCCCCACCATCACCACCATTCGTACTTATATTATCCCTCGATCCAACGTTTATTCCTTTTCTCACCCTGTTCCTCAAGTTTGGTTGGTATGCCCCAGGACCAGTGGTTGAGATTACCAGCAAGCATCTCTACTCGCGCAATGGCGGCAAGGATGAGTTTGGAAACGAGTCACACTTCCAATACTGGGCAGTTTTGCGTACCATCCTTGCCTATAGCTGAGGCGCACACCCAGTCGACGTTTTGCCCCTTAAGGGGGATAATTGTAAGTACCCGAACAGCTGTGGCCCGAATGTGAAAGGACCGCGTCTACAGAAGGAGTCAGTCTTCTTTTTCTTTTTCTTTTTCTTTTGCTTTCGGGGTTTCGGTCTGTTCTCGAAAACTCCCGCGCTTCGTGTTCGTTGTCGAGCGCAGCGTGCTAGCTTTTACGTGTCGGCAGGTTCTGTTGAGAGACAGTTAAATCAGTACCCAAGAAGATAGCACACATCCATAATATTCTTGCCGCCCAAGCCACCTTTGACCGCCGGCTGCATTTGATGTATGTCATCTTCTGGCTTCCAAGTGCCAAGTTTTTCTTAAGGGATTTATCTTTAAACAATCCTCTTTTATTTATTATTCTTCTGAACGGATTGCCATACGATTTTTTAGTTCTTTTAAGAGTATGAAAAACTGCCGAGTAGGCCACGCGCTTACAGGTCACCGTTCCCAGCAGAGTAGCACCACCACGGTCATGATCATGGGCAAGCAGCGCAAGGGAGAACACCAACAGACCACCGCCGCTATCTCACAAGGAGCAGACACACAACCAACAACACAGCAGCAGCAGCAGCAACACAACAACCACCAGAACAGCCACCATCGACACCAACGAAAGCTCAACCAGGATCAGGACCAGGATCAGGGCAAGGACATGAATCACCACCAGCACAAACAACAGCACGGGCAGGGCAAGGCCAAGGAGGCCACGGCATCAGAGCGGTCCGGCGCCGGGCAGCAAGCAGCTGCCGAGCAGGGCACGGGCAAGCCCGGGCCGAACCCGTTTGCGCCACGGCCGTCGTACCTCGATCCGTCCGAGTCACAGGCGGCACTACAGAAGTCCGAGTTCAGGGGCTTCTTCAACCTGGTGGCCATGATGGCAGCCTTCTACATCATCTCAACCAACCTGAGCTTCTTTCTACGACACGGTACTCTGGTCGGCCTGCGGGCTCTCGTGCAGCTCATCCCTCTCGACATGCTTCCCTCCTGGTGCGCATTGGGCGCGTCGTCCTTCTCGGCGTTTGCGCTCGAATGGGTGTGGGTGCGTTGGATGTACCGACGCCGACGCGCTGGTGCCGGACCGCCGCCGATGTGGTTAAGATTGACGGTGCAGCACGCTCTACAGACCACCATCTTCCTTAGCACGCTCTACTTCCTTGTTATCAAGCACGAGTGGGCCGTTGTACCCATGGGCGTCTTCCTACTCCAAATGATAGTTCTGGTGATGAAGATGCATTCTTATCTGGTCACCAACGCTGAGTTTGCGGCAGCCGCTCTTGAAGGCGGCAAGAGAAGCACCAACACGACCGTGGTATGTGCACATCTAGGTGTTGTCGAGAGACAGTGGAGAACTAATTAGTTCTTCTTCACGCTTACCACATCGCAGGCCAAGTCGAAGGAGGGAAAGAAGACAGAGTTGGTGACGTACCCCAATAACGTTACACTTGGGAACTACTTCTACTTCCTCTGCGCCCCGACTCTGGTTTACGAACTTAACTACCCGCGCACACCCCGCATAAGGTGCCCTAGGATGCCGACCTTTGACTGCTCGATATCATCTCATATTCGATTACCTAAGATGGGGATACGTAACCGAGAAGTGTCTTGCAGCCGTTGGTGTCTTTTCAGTGCTCCATATCGTCATCAATCAGCACATCACGCCTACTTTACTGCGGTAAGTAGAGTCGATTTGTGACTAAGCACGATATGCTTGGGTGCTCACATGAATTCTTTCCGCCAGGGCGCCAGTACTCTCACCCGTAGAGACTGTTGCATTGCTTATTACTCCGATGGTGTTCTGCAACATACTTATCTTCTACATGATGTTCGAACTCATCCTAAATGGTCTCGCTGAGGTCACTCGTTTCGCTGACCGTGGCTTCTACGATGACTGGTGGAACAGCACCACCTGGGATGAGGTACGGCTGGCAGGACCTGCTGTACTTGATCATATTGTACTAATATTACGCGTATTACAGTATGCGCGTAAGTGGAACAAGCCCGTGCACGAGTGGCTGTTGCGGCACGTTTATCTTCAGTCCTTGAACACGTATAAAACTTCGAAGCTACGCGCCACGTTTATCACTTTTTTGCTATCGGCAGTTGTACGTCATGCCTCATCTTTGTTGTGTGTCATCATCCCTCTCAACCGCGTACGCGATCCGCAGTTGCATGAGACTGTATTCGCTGTTGTGTTCCGCATGGTGCGGCCGTACCTGTTTTTGTTGCAGATGGCCCAGATTCCGCTCATCTATCTCGGTAGGCGACTGAAGGGCACGTACGTAAAGAAGCACACCCTGACGTTCTACTGCTTTCGTGGGGCTCATCAATCACTCTGCCACACAGGCGTGCTGGAAATTACATCTTCTGGTTCGGATTGATCCTGGGTGTGCCGCTGCTGGCTACCCTCTACTGCCGAGAGTACTACTACGCACTCTCGCTCAAGGAGGATTCCCTGCACCTCATTTAAATGGGGAGCACGAGGAGAGTCGCACACATAAGTCCATCTACACACACGACAGAACAAGTGATCAAATCTGTGCGGAAGATTTCCTTTAGTGCCTTATCGGCGTGAACACTTGCTTTGGCGTTCCCTGGCTCTGCGCAGTTGTCGAGCCAGTCGAGTTACGCGCGGCTGCGAGTTCCGTAATAAAGTGCTGAAAGACTCGTTTGCCCTTGATCAAGTTCTCCAGCCGTATGCGTTCGTTGGGCAGGTGGGCCGCATCAGTGGCCTGGCCGAGCGGAAGATGTACGGCCGAGGCACCCAGCTTGTCCTCCAGATATCGTGTGATCGGAATTGTGCCGCCCTCCCTGATGTAGCTCGGCTTGACGCCCCACACACGTTCAATCGCTCGTGCTGCCGCGTTGAAGTGTTCACCTGAGTAGCCCATGGGGTTTGTTCACCTTAGCCATTCCCTACGTAGATCAATAATATAAAGGCACGCAGCGTACTGTAAGGGTTGCCCAGCCACCAATCACCTACGTGCTCCTTGGTTACTGTGAGCGTGTTCCCTAGATGCGGCCGCATGTAAGACTGAAGAGATAAGATGAAGTAGCCGAAAGAAAAGATACCTGACTTAAGAGCGTCGAACTTAGCGTGAAGGAATGACGAAATAAGCTGAAATATCTCGTCTGGTCGTTGATCAGGTACAATTCGCACGCTTAGCTTGGCCGTTACTACAAGTGGTTGGTCAGTAACTTACTGAGTGGTCGGACAGAATAAGTACTGTACCCTTGTGCGGAATAACTGTAGTGCCAGTGTGCATGCCTAAATGAGGGTTAGAAAATGGTCAACGCCTGCTGGAGTGACAGCACAGCTGAAAGAATACCTCCCGATATGCTGTGTATGGTCAGGCTGGGTTGTCGCCACCGTCGCATGAGTAGATCTTTAGGTGATGAGCTGAGAAGAGCCTCGTTCTTTTCTACACCGTATTTATCTGTGAAGAATTTGAGCGAACTGAACTGAATTTCGAAGCCCTCATAAAGCTTCTCTTCTTCCTGTGTCATGCTGGATCAACAAGCAGTTCTTCCACAGGCGGTGAAGTGTTTGTACCTCCGTAATGGGCTTTACATCGTCATAGAAATGAGGAAGTAAAATGGTGCCTGATTGGTCAACGAGTTCGCCCAGAATGGAGATCAGGTCCATCATTGGCTCGTGTATCAGTCCTGCGGCCATGATGATCAACAAACAAAGCAATCTCATTTAAAGAATGGAGGCAGCGAACCGCCATCTATTCCCGAGTGGAGATCCTTGTGAGGACCCCTTATCTGAAGGGATACCTGAACCACTCCACGCAGACCGTATGTGAGGCCTGTTACCCAGAAACAAGGTGAGCGGTCATTCCTCACAGAAGGAAGCGAGGCGTACATGGTCGTCTATTGCCCACCCACAAACCGTTGCTCACAAGTAGGACATCAGAACCATGGAACCAGTGCAAATTATTTTCCTAGGATTGAAGATTAGTAGTAGTTCTCACAAGTTCAGAAGCGTCCGAGTTCTCACAACGTACAATCGCAGATGTGAAGCCTTGTGAATCGTTCTCCTCTTCACCTTCGATTGCCATCACAATGTTGACGGGTAGCTGAGGTGTCGGACTCTGAAAAGAAGAAAATGTAAGCATGAATGCTTTGAGGAATTAGTTTACATACTCCCGTCGGAGTTGACAGAAGCTCCTTGATGGCGAATATGAAGGCCGTTATTGGGCCTTTGTCATCCGTCACGCCTCGGCCATATCTAAGGAAGAATTCTCAGCTTGTAGGACGGCGAGAGATACATAACAGAAGATGTGCGTACAGGTAACCATCACGTCCAATCATTTGAAATGGGTTACTGTCCCAACCTGTAAGCATTGCCAATTTAAGGTGAATAAGCTTGGATTCATCTTCACAGGAAAGTTTTCAGCACCTCCTTCAACTGCTGGCACCACATCGTAGTGACCGTAAAAGGTCAGTGTAGTCTTGCTCGGATCGTTGCCAAGGCGTCCAAGCACAAGTGGATTCGTTCCTTCAGCGCCCTGTACAAGCTTACATTCGAAACCGACGTCCTGTTGATTTCATTTTAGCTCTTGACGATAGGCGCAAAACGTTCTCTCCGCCAGCGGAAGAGGAGGAATGGTACCCGTAGAAGTCGACGTAGGTATCGTGCTCCGAGCCAACACTGTTCTCTCATCTGTGGATCTACACTGATGGTACGCAGTTTAATGAACGTTCTAAGAGCCTTGATCATCGCCTCATCGAGATCTGGATGGTAGCTGTTAACACACTGCGCAGGTCAGCAGCATGATAAGGTGAATGCGCACCTGCTTCTCCCGGCAGCGGTATTGATCCAGCGGAAATTGCAAGAAGGCTCTTGTTCAGCTGTTCGCCGCTTCTGTTCCACAGCTGACATTGAAGCTGGGTTATCTCTTGTGCTCAAACAAGCACATGCTGTTGTTTTGGTGGGAACAAAGTACTTTTATAATATTATTGGATGCAGAGAAGACCATCTGCCTGCTCACAAAAAGATTGGTAACCGCGCTTCCGTGATCGATGATCTGACAGCAGGTAAACTGCACTTTGTCCCATACCTGATGGGCGTAAGGAATGGTTTATGTAAAATGAAGGGTAATTCACTTGGAATTGAAGCAAGCATACTTTGATCGATTTGTCTGCTGAGCCAGTGAAGAGGAAGTCAGGAGAAACAGCAATGGCAGTGACTTCAGCTGCGTGCATCAAGGAACGCGTTTGGTAGAAAGTTTCCATATCCCACACCTGCGCAACGAACGATAGTGTGGTCAGGATTGTAAGAGTTGAATAAAGGGAATTCCCTCTCGTACCTTGACGAGCTTGTCTTGGGCGCCTGTATAGATTCGGTAGGTGTCGGTGGCAATAGATAGTACGCTTCCAGTATGTCCTGATAGCGTGGCTACGCACGTCAGCCGGTCGGCATCCCACACCTTTGCTGTGCCATCGCCAGAGCCGGAGATGAGGTATCTCGGCGTAGCGGTAAGTGCATAGACATAACCGTGATGTTCAGTTGAAATGGCAAGCACGTCCTCCCATTGAGCGAGCTTGGCAAGTGTGATCGTTCCCATATCTGCAGGGGACAACTGAGCTTCGGCATATTCTAGTAGTCTATCGACATGAATGCTCTGGTCCCCGATACCACGCAAAGTTCAGCCAAAGTGAATGCAATACATCACTCGTCAAGGTGTGAACCTTGATCGTTGTGTCTTGACAGCCCACAAACACTCGACCGTTCATGCAGGCCATGGAGAAGATGTTGCCTGGAATGCCCACCACTCGTAATCGCAGCGAGAGAGACTGCAGATCCCACATCTTCACATCACACGTGTGTCAGCTCAGCGATGAGTCTCATCAAACATGAGGAGCCCCATCAACACGATCAAGAATTCGCCGGCCTACCTCGATGCATCCACGCGGAGTGCAGAGCAGCAGGCCGCCATCGGGTCGTGGCAGAACGGCGAGAGCCAGCGGACAGCGGTCGCTCAACTCCAGCGTACGCCGTTGCTGAAAGAGTGCTTTGTCCCATACCTGCGCCCACATAAATATCAGCCTCTTCAGTTTCTATTTAAAATTATCCATAAATAAATAAATTTTATTATTTTTTGAAAAGTTCCGTACAGAGATGAGACCGCGCTGGGTGGCAGCAAAGAGGAGGTTGTCGCTGGCGGCCACGGCCAGCACGCAGCCCAGCGCTTCCTCGTCCACGGACAGCGTCTGGTGCAGCTCGAAGCCAGCACCCTCCTCTTCCTTTCCCCGCTGCGGGGCAGCGGCACCTGCCGCAACTCCTCCGTCCATCCCTCAGGGGTTTTTGCTGCTGATGGCCGTTTTACCTGAGTTCTTTTTCTTTTGGCAAATATAAAATTAACGCCGAATTCCATGCATTCCGAAGTAATCAGATAATTAAGAAATGTTAGCCATACAGAAATAAATAAAAACACGAAACGTACACTATGGCGGACGACTGGCCGGTCTCTCTGTCGGTGACCGCCGCGGTGCTGGTTGTGAGCGTCGTGGTGTTTCTCGTGCGTCGTCGACAAGGTCCGCGCCAATACAGGCTGCCGCGCTGCCCGCCTGCGAAAGTTGCTGTGCGTTTCGTTTTTTCTTCTTTATTGTTCTTTGCTTCTAGAGCCATTAAAAAATAAAATATTATAAACTTGACACATTAACTGGATTTAATTATCAAATGGGAAATAAAAAATGAACTGGAACCAAATTTAATTCCCATTTTAATGATATATATATAAATATACATAAAATTAGTTCCTATGCTAACGTTGGTTGTGTAGACGCAGAAGACTGGACAAAGATACCTGGTCATCGGTGGTCATGGGTTTCTTGGTACGATCCAACCTGACTACGTTCGCGATCACGGATTGATCGGGATATCCTGATATTCTGCCGTGTGACGTACAGGTTCACACATCGTGGAGGGTCTTCTTGCACGAGGTGAGGATGAGATACTCATCTTCGACACGGTAGAGTCCGACATGTTCAAAGATGAACTCGGTGTATGGTTCCTTGATATGCTATAGCTGGGAAGCATGCGAAGCCTAATGATGTGCTACAGGTCAGCTTCATGCGCGGAGACATCCTTAACAATGACCACTTGTTCAATGCGTGCTCCGATCGTGATGTTGTTTTCCACACTGCTGGTATGGTGATCATCAGGGACGAACAGTATAGTACATGAACTAACATCATGAATTCACGTGGTGCAGCCTTGATCAACTACTGGTCACGATTGCAGCACGACTATGAACGAGTATACCAGGTCAACTTTGTTGGTACTAAGGTTGAGAATCTTCGCTCTCTATCTTGAACGTGATTCATGCTGAAATCAACTCGGAAACAGAACGTGGTGGAAGCGTGCAAGACAGCTGGCGTAAAGAAGCTTCTCTTCCCCTCCTCGGCATCCATCTTTGTAACCAAGGGTATGTAACCGCGCGCTCTATTCGACATATATGCCTGTTTGACTGCAACGTCGGTTTGTACGAAGACGTCATGAGCAATCCCATTCATGGCCTGGGAGAGGACGACATGAGCTATCCTAAAGATCCTCTCTGTCACTACACTAAGACCAAGATCCTCGCAGAAAAGGTATCACCACTTGACTTGTACAATCAAACTCTGCGCTAAGTTCATTTAATGTTGATGTATTCCTTTGCAAATGGTCAGTATGTTCGTGCGGCCAACGGCAAGAACGGGCTCCTCACAGGCGTGCTGCGCCCCAACGCCATCTACGGACCACGTGATGTATGCTCACCACAGTTCCAACTCAATTTATTCCTTGTTGCTGACAGATTGCGCGTGGCAGCTCTTTTCTAACCTGATTGGCGAGGGCTATCCTGGCTGCGGTACACCGAACAACAAGCAGGACTATGCTTACGTGGAAAACGTCGTGCACGCCTTCTTTAAGCTCGAGGAGGCACTTTACCCGGGCTCACCAGCTGCTGGCCAGGTAGCTCTTTCATTACATACATCTTTGATATTGTTGGCTGCTCCTGCTCAGGGCAAGACTGCAGGCGTATTTCATCTCTGACGACGCGCCTGTCATGTACGGTGAGTTCGCACGCAAGTTTGGGAAGCGATTCGGACATACTTTCCGCATCATGCCAAATATGCTTGCCACGACTCTTGCTCATGTCGTCGAGCTTCTCACGCGCCTCTCAAAGTACACTGCAGCTCACCTGCCCACAATCTTCAACTTCATCCCAAACTCACTGATCACGTATGATCGCCATTCATCAGTGGTCGGCTACCCTTGGGCCAGCTTACGGTGTTGACGCCACCGACGTTGATCGTATCGCGAGCAGAGTACTGGTTCTCTGTGGAGAAGGCCAAGAAGGAACTGGGCTGGCAGCCCCTTTACACGCCCGATGAGGGCATTGATATCTCGGTCCGCTACTATGCCGCTGCCAAGGCCGCTGCCGCTGACGCGCGAAAAAGGGACCAGAAGAGCCAGAAGAAGAAGAAACGAGAATGAATGGGTACCCATCCACAACCTGAATGGCTCTCTTCGAGCAATAAATAAGCCGTGGCGGCCAGCTCTTACTCCTTTTGCCACTTCCTGCGAGACATTCGTAAGCAAGCTATCACTGCTCCTTCTTGGACTCTGCGCCATCAGAATCGTCGCTGAGCTGAGTAAAGCGAGGTTCCTCGGCTGCGGCATCTTGGGTGGCAGCGGCAGTCTGGCCTGCCGATCGCCGCCTAGCAGGAGCTGCTGCCGCGACCGGCTGTTGCTGCTGGGGTGCACCAGCCCTGGCCTTAAGAATCTGCGGAACTACATAGTGGCAAAAACAATTTAAGTGTTCGCTCACTTGAGTGGGGCAGGACAGAGGTACCGATGATCATTGCCATCACTGCGAGCGGCATGCCGAACCTCTGCCAGAAGGACGGAGGTGGCTTCTCCACAAACTTCTTTCCTGTTATTGTGACAATCTGCAGTTGGTTGATTGTGTTAGGCTTGTGCAGACTAGACAGGTGTTCCACTTTGCAGGATGCCGAACCTCTTGGCCCACGCCCTGAGCGTCCTTGAGCCAGAGCGTAAGAAGCAACGTGCTTGGCGATGTGGCGCTTAGCTGATATACACCATTTTCCCCTCGCTGCTCGTCCTTCCACTCTCCAAGTGACACAAAGAGCCTGGTCATCAAGAAGAATATGTTAACACCACCTGCACTAAGTTTGGGTGGAAGCCTGATGTACCCGGTGCGGTTAGCGAAATCGAAAGAGAAGATCGTGACAAAGTCCTCCTCATCCGCTCCCTCCTCTCCAGCCACAGCAAGTTGGAACTGCCCTCGGCGCGAGTCCTCAAACTCCCTGTGAGTCAAGCAAGCATGAGTACGCGTACGTTGGCATCACCAACAATGTTAGTACGTACATGCGAATCGCACGTTCCTCGTCCTTCTCGTCCGCGAAGAGTCCGTACAGGGTAGCGTTCCCATCTTTGATGTTCCAGCTTGCGGTTGCCACAAGCCCTGCAGGCCAACACGTACCGACACACGGATCTTAGCGATCAATAGATGATGGTCTAACAAACACCCGCAAGTTATCCAGCGTACCCGAGGACGATGGTGCGGCAAGGCTGCTGCGATGGATTTCGAGCTCCCAATTTCTGTAATGCACAAGAGGGACGATTAAATCTGGGATGGATGTAAAAAAAAAATGCTGCTGCTCATCAGTACCCGAGGAAAAACTCATAGCTGTTGAAGTCCGTGTTGGCATTGACCAGGGCAGATGCCAGAAGCAGCGCGACCACACCAACGAGCAGATGCGCCTTCATTTTCTTCCTCTACGCAAGACCCGAAATTGGGGATCTTGGAACACGTTTGCTCAAATCAAAAGCGTTTCATAAAAAAATGGAATTGGCGAAACGGGGAGAGCGAAGTCTTATTTGAGCATTCACTGTTCTAGCTAAGCCGTGGTCCACTTGTCTGGCAGGCTAAGGTGGGGAGGGTAAGCCGTGAAGCCCAGATCGAATGTGAGTGGCTTCGCCTGTTTTGTGATCTGGATGGGAGCTTGACCCGTGGTTGGAACCACCTGGCGGAATGGCCATTCATGCAGTGATAATGAGCCATATGATTGGAACCATTTTTCTACCATCAAGCAAAGAGCCATCATACCTCAGCGACTAGAATGTGCATATCCTCCAGCCCCAGCCGGCCACTCGCACGCATGTTACCTACATGTTGCGATCCAACAAGGAGAGGATAATCCACGTCTACTTCGATGTCAAATTTCCACAGCTGAAGCGGGAGCAGCTGCAATCAGGCAAGTTCACGTCGCTCATATCCAGGCCACAAGGCGTACCTTAAATATGTGTCTTACATTGCCATCCTTGTCGATCGTGTATCGCCAAGTCAGAAACGAGTGCCGCGGAGAGACTCGAGTCATCCGCTGCAATCCCAGAACATGCATCATGTGAATGGAAGTTTTAATACTGCACAGCTAGCTGAAGATAGCACGCACGAAATCACCGCGTGAGAGTGCCTCCCTCTCTGCGGATGCAGCCAGGAACTTGTGCTTTTCGAGAAGCGGCCATGTTGATCGCTTCAGAAGAAGTCGGTACGATTCATCGTACACTCTGGAATGTTCACAAGATGAGATCAAGACATCGTCACATCAAATCCTGATTGACTGGGGCATGTTACTGTACCTGCCGGCCCAGTGCGCCTCCAGCTCCTCCTTGTGTAGGGCGTGATACACCCAACTCGTGAAATCAGTGCAGTAGAGGAAGCCAAAGACGGCAATGCCTGTTAACAGCGCGAAGTACGTTTTCCGCCTGAATACAACCTACGAGCTAGCGTCAGCGGTGTACACCACTGGTACAAGTTTTTTTAATTAAAGTAAATATTTTCTAATTTTAGATATTATGGTTATTATGGGATTTTGATTTAGATATAGATTTAGATTTAAAATATGAGTTCTACAAGATTGTCCAAAAAACAACAGTACGTACAGCTACTGTGTCTGCATTGTATTTGATCTCGACACGAGGCGGACGAAGTGGCAGAGCAGTCGCCGCTGCATCGGCGACGGCGGCCGTGTTGGCCGCGGCGTTGTTCCCGACAGCTGCGCTCGTCGTGCTGGTGGAGTAGGCCGCAGCCCTCGCTCGCCACACCGGTGGCACGGCAGAGAGGGGGAGATGCCTACGCAGATGATGAGCGCCCAGTACCAGCCCCGAGGAGCAGGAGGACGATCTCCTAACAGCCGCCGATTTGGCCAATAATGGCCGCGGCGGCCTAGCTGCTCCCATCAAGGGGAGGCATCTTCCCGCGATGGCCTCGCGTGAAAAGAGAGGAGACGCTCCCAACAAAATTGAAGAACGCGTTCCTACGCTTGTTCGTCCAACGCCACCAACTATACGTGGACGGCCGCACCACGTCGCTCCGCCGATATGCGATTTCATCTCTCCAATCTTTTGTGCTGCGAGAAAAACATTTTCTCTGATATTTAATAAAGGTTCAAATATCAGAGAATGAACTGAGAAAGATAATATTCCCCTTATTTGGAATATTACCTCATTTATCCTTCCAACGAAAGCAAGCAACAGTTTTGAAGGCCGACGTGAGCTGTTGCAGCTTACTCCAGTGTGTTTACTGAGGTTATCATGGGTAACGCGCAAGGACTAGAGATATCCTTCTCCGGGCAGGCGGAAGGCAGTGGGTCGATGGAGTGGCCTGAAGAGGAGAAGGAGGAGACGCCGCCGGAAGAGCGAAAGCCGGTACTGGCGAAAAGGACGCAGAGTAGCCCCGGGTTACTTTGGAAAAGCAAGAGCGTTGATGCCACCGGTACGTTCCGTGAGCTACACCATGATTAGTTCTCATTATCTTCCAGCTGGCCACCGCGTCATGTGCACGGAAGCGTTTCAGCCACAGTCACACAAGGCACTTGAGCTCTTTATCCAATTCACGAGCAGCGAGCTGGAGAAGAAGCAAGAGCCAACACAGAAGAAAGGGTCCTTGCGGCGCAGGACTTCTTGGAGCGCTTCAAGGAGACCAAACGCAGATCGTCGATACTCCAGCATCGGCCTACAGAGAGGCGCAATTCCCCCACAAGAGGCACACGAGTCCAACCTCTCATCTGACCCTGCTGAACTGCCTCCGCCACTACCTCAGGCGTGACCTTGGCGGTACGTTATCGGCGAGGTTGACATCTTACCCTTACCGCGGTTGTGGGCACGCACTGACATGAGCTTCCATCATCCTTCCAGATTCTTATAAGTTATCAGGCCATCAAGATTAGATTCCGATGGATCGCGATCTCGCAAGAGTGGCCACGCCGCTATGTACATAAACCAAGAGTGGGTCGCTTGCTCCTGTCAGTACGGCCAGCCGAATCGATCGTCCACATCCCGCGCCTTCTTCCATCGATCGCTTTCCGAATCTTTCCTCTTTTCGCGCTTTTTCCAATGGCCATTTTCCGCCTTATCCCTATCGTAGCTTTCTCGGTCTCTGGCTCTCCTCTCCCTGTCCCAATCCCTGTCCCGCTCTCGGTCTCGGTCCCGATCTCTATCCCTATCTCTGTCTCTTTCTCTTTCCCGGTCTCTGTCTCGGTCCCTATCCCTGTCCCGCTCTCGATCGCGATCTCGATCTCTGTCTTTATGCCTGCCTCGGTCCCAATCTCTTTCCCTGTCCCGATCTTTGTCTCTTTCCCTCTCCCTTTCCCTTTCCTTTTCCCTCTCTCTGAGGTATCTATCCCAATCTCGGTCTCTTTCTCGCTCTCGCTCTCGCTCGTAGTATCTGTCCCTTTCGCGGTCTCGAGTCCTGTCCCTCTCTTTTTCTCTTTCCCGTTCTCTCTCTTTCTCTCGTTCTCGTTCTCGCTTCTCTTTGCTCTTCTCATCTTTAGAGTCGCTCCGCTTCTTCTCTTTCTTCACTTTCCGTATTTCCTCCAGTAACTGCTGTCTTTCATCCTTTTCTGCTTCGTTCTTATGGGTGATCCGCTCGATGATCTCAAACTTCGTGGATCGTTTCTTCTTCTCCTCTTCGATCGTGGGTGTCCCGTTCCCTTCCTTTTGCGGCTGCTCCGGCTCCGCACCAGCACTCACCCGCATTTTACGGCCATCCACACAGCTGTCGTCCTTAGCTGTCCCGTTGTTCTTATTATCCTTGTCTTTGTCCTCTAGCACTGGCTGCATGCTGCCGCTAGTTCGGATTTCGCTACCGCAGCTACGTACCGGACCTGTTGTAGTGGCCCTACGGGTACGGATAGCAGGCGAGTTGGAAGAGTGTGATGTGAAGGAGAAAAGGGCAGTGAGGTCCCTTGAGAGTCGCCTCATCTTACTCTCCTTGGCTTTTTCGCGCTTGTTGCTCTCGTTCTCCTTGGGCGTGTCTTCCGCTGCTCCTTCGGACTTGAGCATGTTGCCTGAAGATTTTAGTGTAACGGCGGCCGATGACGATGAATTCGACAATGAGGAGGATGACGAAGAAGAGGAAAAGAAGGAAGAGGTGAGGGAATGAAAAGTGATGGAACGCCGGTGCTGCCGCGACTTTTCCTTCTTTCGCCGCTTGGCCTCTTCGATCATCCTCTTGCGCTCGAGCTGCTGCTGACGCACTAATTCTTCGTGATCAGATGCGCCAACTTTCCACTCGTTCTGAAAGCTCGACCAGCCTCGTTCAATATCCTTTCTGCTTAACTTAGCGCTGCAGCTTCTTGGTCTTGTACCCTGGTTCGTTGAGGATAAAGCCGCAATAGGGTCCGTTACCGTATCCTGCGCAGCGGAGGAATCCTTGGCATCAGGAGCCTTATCGCCTGCCGCCTCCAGCTCCCGCAAGCCGCGGGGGGAATGAAAGGACGATATCGTGCACGACTTGACGCGCCCTGTCGACGTGAAGTGCTTTGTGCGAAGCTCAGACAGGTCCAAAGCTGTGCTGCCGACTACCGGTACTGATGCGTTGGGAGAAGAGAAGAACATCCTCGAGTCGCTCATCGACGTGTTATAGTTAAGTAGCATTTCATCAGCTTCGTGTTGGGCCCACTCCTCTTCGTTTTTTGGTTTGTGTCGAAACCGCTGTTCGACATACTTGGCCTTGATCCAGGTCGATAATTCCCTGCACAGAGAACACCAGTCCGTCAAGCCTTTGCTCGAATCAACCCCTCAGGTTGGCGGATGTGGGAAACGGTACTCGAATGAGGAGTCTGGGTTTGGTTTGCGCATGCTGGCGGGCACCTCCCGCTCGAGCAGGCCGTTCACAAAGTCGTTGCCTCGTATCTCCAAACCCTGATGGACACAATCATCAGTTGATTCCCATCTCCACAACTCTACAATTCAACAACGTTGTGGCCTACCTTGATCTGGGCTTCATTCCATTCGTCCAGCTGGAGAGACCGCACCCGCGACACCGTCGTGCCTAATGATCTGCAACAGTGCATGTAAGAAACATCGGATGTTCCCTCTCAACTTGTGTTGGCTGTGGTGGGGTTGTACC
The DNA here is from genome assembly GCA_000826365.1 of Acanthamoeba royreba. Lineage (NCBI taxonomy): Eukaryota > Discosea > Longamoebia > Acanthamoebidae > Acanthamoeba > Acanthamoeba royreba. The sequence goes on from CDEZ01020757.1 coordinate 21,703, forward strand.
TGTGCACCCCAGAGCATCGGATACAGAAGATGCACCCAAACGACAGTGACGCCCACTGCGGATCTGATGTACAAATCACCACAGTTCAGACAGTCAAAATCTTTACCTAGGAAGCGATTTATTTTTTAATCAATGTAGATTGTTTTAAAATATAAATATTTAGAATATTAAATTATACAAAAAATCAACTAAAAGATGGGACGGAGCAAGGGGTCATAAAGGCAGTGAGCGGCGTACGGGAGGCTGTGCAGTCGCAGCAGCGATCGTTTCCGGGCAGGGCCAGCACCCTCGCCAGCTTTTTCAGGTTCATAGCCGCCATCTCTTAAATGACTCTTGTCAAGATGAACTGTAAACGACCAACCATGGTTGGGACATCATCATCAATGATCTACCACTTGACTTGTGTCCATCCTCTCTGATATCTTTCATCCCATCTCTTCTAGCACGCTGAGACTGAAGTCCTTTTCCCACATCCTTCACTTTCGATTATTGAACTTAATAATATCTAACTTTGTATTTCTTATATTTATTTCTTATCTTTATTTTCGGGATATCCGGTTACTGTAGTACCTGGGAGAAAAGGAGTCGAGCACCCCAGCTCCAGGAAAGGGAGTCTAGGAACAAGGGCGAGGAGGGAGCAAGAAAGAGGGAGTTCTGCAGTGAGCCACGGACGTTGCCTGAGTGAGTGTGACACACCGACTTTCAAAGCCACAGTGTGAGCGAGAAAAGGACCTTGTCGTTGAGATGCAACGGTGTGTATATCCCTTAAAACAGACAAACTCGAAAAAAGGGAAGTGGCATGTGCACCTACGGCCTAACTTCCTTGTCTTCATCTGCTGTTTTCGACCAATCCACGCTAACACATGTGTGCTTGCTCCTCCCTGAGAGTTCTTGTAAGTTACTTACATTTATATTGCTTGCTAAGAGCAATGCTGCAATAAAAACAGTTGTGAGAAGATCAGCATCCAAGCCTTTGCAGCCGAGCAGTAGGAGCCGGTTGGTGCTTCAACTTCTTGACTAGTTCAGCATTCAGAGTCAGCAAAAGGCACGTTGTTAAACTTGAGTTCCCACAGATCACCAGCCTCCTCTCCCAGCGGACCGCCACTATATCTGCACGTATCACAAGCACAAAGGGAGAGATCGTTGGTTACGGCAGTGCATTTCATGACACCTATGGCACGTACCCGCCGAACAGGAAACATTTGTCCTGGACAACGTTGGCCGCGCCCATGTCCCTTGGAGTGGGGAACATGCCTTTCACCTGAGGAGCATCCACTCTGCTCCATGACATGCGCACTATATAGAAGGGCATGAGAGAATATCGAAAGGAAAAGTGATAGCACAAGCTGAATACCCGTATCAAGTATGTAAAGGCCGTTGGTTACGGCTACATCAGTGAGACTTTGTCCGCCTGAGTTTGAAGAAGAAGAAATCAGAACGGCGATGCTGAGAAAAGATTACATAGGCTTGCATACCAAACAGGAAGATGTGACAGCCCATGACAAACATGAATGGATACGAACAGACTGGCGGGCTATTCTCGCTGGTAGGTAGTGTCGTCCACTTACGTGCGCCTAGAGAACCGATGTACGTTAACAACGAAGAGACAAGAAAAAGGAGAAGCTGGGGAACATTTACGAGTGTCATAGGTACACAATTCATTGTACTTTGTGTGCCATCCCCGATCACTTGACCATACACCTCCACCAAATGAGAACACCCTGAATTCAAGAAAGTTGGCAGGCTATGAGCAAAAGGGCATAGATGTAAGGCGGGAGAGGTACCTGTGCCCAAGAGAGACCATGCGATGGCCCACTCGAGGGGAGGGACATTTGATTTGGTTGTCCAGTTGAGTCCACGTCATTGTTTGCGTCTAGAAAAAATTCCTTTAGTTGCACGAACAGTGGAAGCAAGAAGATCGAGGTGCGCACGTCAAACTCGTAAAAATCGCCAACTATGGTGTACACACCGTCGAAACTGGTTGAACCCCCGAATAGGTATCTGCATTGTTTACGATTACGAGGGTGCTTGATCAATGGACAATATGATTTACACTTACATTTTACTGCCCACAGCGGCAGTAGTGTGGTTAGAGCGTGAGTGTGGAATATCACCAAAGACCTTGGGGTACTCCCAGGTGAGCTTTTCTGTGGTAAGAGCAAACCCCAACGATCAGCACCTTTCGGACAGTTATAACGAGAGGTTAGCTGCTTGGAACCTGTATCAAACACAGCGAGATCGAAGAAAGAGTTCACTCCATCGTAGCCTCCAAAGACCCATATCTTATTGTCGATCGCCACTGCTGAATGGCGGGCAAAGTTTGGCACTTGGCCACTCACAGTGATTTCCTTCAGTGTTTTTGCCTCTGAAGAAAACAAGGAGTATCAATCAGCGATCACTTGGCTGCGAGAGAGGGGAATGAGTACTCACCATAGTCATACTCCAGTATTTCGTGCAACCGTGGGCTGTGGTTCGATGACTGGCCGCCAATGTAGAAGATTTTCTTGCCCACCTTCAATGCATGCTCACATGTTAGCAGTAGTGGTGTGCAGCAAGCCAAGGCATCACGTACGGTTGTGCCGGTATGCGTGAAGCGAGCTGCCGGCGTCCTCGTCCGCTTGTGCATCACCCATTCCATGGCACCTGATACATCCAGAAAAGTCAGTCAATCATTATTCTGATCATTCATCACCATATCTACTTTTCAAGATAAAGTGACTTGCTTTCAAAAAAGAATATAAAGCAAAAATCGAATTGAATTTAAAGAGTTGTTTCTGAAATTTCAGCCTTGTTTATAACACAAATGAAAAATTTGACACGAAACGTACCTGGGCGTGACAGGGCCAACTTTTCGCGCACGTAGCCGCACCAGGACACGTCCACCCCGGCGGACTGGCGCAGACCGCGACCTCGTAGGCCCCACCAAGCCTTGGCCACCGATCTGTGAAGCCACCATTCAGTATTCTTCAAAAAAGAAAAACGTGGACCAAATGAAATAAAAACATATACCTAAATAGGTAGGGGTAGTGGAAAAATGTATGTACCGCCAGTAATGGTTGTCGAGGTGCAGCGCGTGGAGACGCTGGCACACGGCGAACATGTGGGCGGCATCGGCCAAGCGGGGGAGGAAGGCCAGCACGCGGACCAACAACTCATCGGGCAACGCCAAAATGCCTGGTATATATGTGGCGCAGGCAACTTCGGCGTCCGTTTCGATGGCCATTTCCATGCCGATCGGCAGCGTTGGTGAGCCCCACACGGACGAAGCGGCGACCTGCGTCGATGACAACACGGACGCCGTCGTCGCTGTCGGGTCTGGGTCAACGCTGCTATACTCAACAGCACAGTCCATGTACATGTCGTCCATGCTTGGGGGGCGGTGGAGTTGTCCTCCAACGCCCACCTCACGTGAGAGGTCTCCGCGGAGAAATCTTATCCGTCATTGCGGAGCAACCATGCTGTGATCACTGTCCGTTTTTTCCTGGCACGGACGGCCCTCGAATAATTCCAATCATTCATGCCAAACGATTTCGGAAGATTGAAATCGTTTTGAATTGCGATATGTTCGGCTAATGCTTTAAATGTCGAGCGAACCTTATCCCGGATAACCTGTAACAGATCGTCGGAGTTAGTTACCTGGTGGTCAGCTAAAGTGCTCTCTAGCGAATAGGCACGCGACATGCTGGCTATTGGTGCAAAGTGGGCTTTTTCGTGGTTGGCTATAGCTTCTCACGTTTTCTGAGTGGGGGACCCAGAGCGGACCACAGGCCAATACGCGCTCCCGTGCTCGCGAGAAGGTCCGTAGATTGGCGGCGAAAGATACAAATTTGAAATTTCGCATAAATAACGCTACGATGGTGCTCAGAAGTGAAAACCAAACTTTCCCTACGCACGGACCGAAGGTCATCGGCGAAGACGGAATTGACAGAAACAGGCAGTTAGCACTTGTACGAGCGAGGAAGAAGCACCACACCTTGCCACACATACACCGTCGACAGCCGCAACTACTACCTGTCCGACCTGACACTCCAACAACAGCCACCGGAGCGTACCGACAGACCCAACAGCTGACAGAACAACCTCACCCGACATGTCCGCTACCCGACACCCGCTATACCGCGAAGAGGACCCTGAACACGCATACACCACCTCCACCTACGACGAGTATGAAGACCACTACGAACTGAACAACAACAACGACAACAACACCGACAACACCAACGACAGAGGTGACGGTGAGGGTGAGGAAGGGTCCGAGGGTGGTCTGGCGCCGGCCGACCTCAAGTTGGTGCAGCTGCGAACGGAGCTCAAGAAACTGGGTCTGTCACCTTCCGGCCTCAAGCATGTGCTTGTCAAGCGCCTCGAAGACGCGCTCGCCCAGATGGGTCGGAGTACCGTACCTTCCTCTTCCTCCTCTTCTTCCTCGTCCAACAGTCCACGTCCTTCCCTTTCCTCCGCCTATTCCTCATCCTCCGTCCTGAGCGCCGACACCGGAGCTGCGGCGGTGTTAGCGATGGCGGCCATCGGAAGGTCGAGCGGCGCCAGCAGCCGGAGCAGTTCTGTTGGACAGCGGAGACACCGCAGCTACTTACACCACGCCAGCGATGACGGTGGGAGGGACGACATCGAGGATGACGCGCTGCCGCTTGAGGAGGGCCAGGATGAGGACTTCCTAGCATACGCCACCGGAGAGGAGGAGCGCGGCACTTCAAAGTCGCGGGACCACCCAGGAGGAGCGCTCACCAAGAAGAGGAAGAAGAAGAGCAGCTCCGGAGGCCAAACGCTGTCACCGGTATCGACCAGCGCCAACAGCAAGAGGAGCAAGAAGCACAAGAAGCATAAGTCCAAACACGAGCGCCACGCTGAAAGCGGCGAGCTCTCCTCGACCTCAACGTCGCCGTCGTTGGCCGCAGCCGCGTTGGAGCAAACACCGCTGTCTGGCTGCATGTTCATCAAGGAGGCTCGCTACTCACAACAACAACTGCAGTCGGACACGGCGGAGGAGATCAAGTCGCTCGAACAGTTCCGCTTCGAGGGCGCCACCTTCCACTTCAGCTACCAGTTCTGGCGCGGCCAGACGCTTCTTCACTCTTTCGAGGTCGAGACCGGTACCTTCGTCATCGTCGAAGACGACAGCAACAGCTCACCAGCCACTCCGACGGATGAGTTCGGAGTAGGTGGCCAGCGACAGCGCAAGGTGTTGCTCCGCTGGCCGTCGCCGGTGTACTATCCGCTTCTCCAGACCTGGCGCTTCCACCAGACCTACTCTCACTTCTTTCTTCATGATCCTTCGGCTTCCGGAAGCTCTACTGGCGTTCGTCCTTCCTCTCCGCTGACTGTCTCGTCGTACCCCGCAAGCCCCAGCGGAGTGTCGCCATCTGTCGGATCATCCGCGTGTCTCGTCTCGCGCTTGGGCTCCGTCTTTGTACAAACTCAATCATAAGGCCAACATAAGGGCGCTGCACAAGGAGGAGCCGCAGCACTACGCGTATCACACGACAGCAGCTCGGCAAACTTCTGATGTATTATTCTATCACGTACACCGTTTGGCGTGCCCTTCAATCCTAATATATTTATTATTCATTCTAATTGACGCCGAAATTTCATAGCCTCCGCGGAAAGGTGTTTGAGAGGAGGAAATTTAGAAGGAAAATTATTTTCTTTTCTTAAGTGTCGATTTTTCTTCGTTCTTTTGACGAAGGGTGGCGTTGGTACTAACTTGGTACTAACTCAATCAAGACTGGTGCGATGGCCGAGTGCGAGCTGTTGGCTACTCTTCCCCCGGAGCTGTGGGAACTGATCCTGGTGGCCGCGGGACCCGTTAGCTGGCCATGTTGCAGACAGGTCTGCCGCTTCTGGTGTGGCCTCCTTGGTGTTCGTGGTAGGCGAACCAAGGCACGCCGGCAAAACAAGGGTCACGGCATTGTGGTGCAGGCCGACGAGAGGCCGCGGTTCAGCGACAAGGTTGCGCAGGAGGGTTGGCTCGATCTCCTGGAATGGGCGGTGGCCGGCGGCTGTCCCTACGACGAGCGCACATGTTCCGCGGCGGCCAGCGGCGGACATCTTCACGTGATCAAGTGGTTGCGATCACGGGGCTGCAATTGGGACGTCGAAACCTGCAATCAAGCCGCGCGTGGTGGACATCTCAAGTTGCTCCAGTGGCTGCGTGCTCAAGATTGTCCTTGGGACAAGTACACTCCCGCGCAGGCTGCGCGAGGAGGTCATCTCGATGTACTCAAGTGGATGAGGGCGAACGGCTGCGCATGGAACAAGTCTGTGTGTACCTGGGCCGCCAGTCAAGGTCGTCTCGAAGTGATCAAGTGGGCGGTGGCCAACGGCTGTCCCTGTACCGATCCGGTAGTCCTGCGCACCGCGGCGCGGTGCGGCCAGCTCGAGATGGTCAAATGGCTGCGCGCTCAGAACTGCGAATGGGATCGATGGACTATGTGCGTGGCGGCCCGGGCGGGACATACTGAAGTGGTGAAGTGGATGCATGCCCACGGATGCCCGTGGGATCCGCACGCCAGCACGAGTGCAGCCGAGGGAGGCCATCTCGAGTTGCTGCAGTGGCTCCATCATCAGGGCTGTCCGAGGAACGAGCAAGCTTGTGCAGGGGCAGCAGCAGGAGGCCACATCCATGTGCTGATATGGCTCCGTGAGACTGGATGTCCTTGGGACGAACAGGCATGTTCGAGCGCTGCTGGCGTCGGCCATCTCGAAATACTACAATGGCTTCGCGCCAACGGGTGCCCGTGGGACCACAGCACCCTTTTGTGGGCCAGAGTTCGCAACCATCATCATGTGGTGGAGTGGGCGCGCACGAACGGATGTATGGAAGGCTAACCGGAAACAGAAGATACATCATAAGTGACCATCATTCCACGAGTAATGGAGTATCTGTAGGCTGCCCTTCCAACCCTTATATCTTAAGCTCTTCTCTTGGGGCCATACTACCACGAAGGAAGGAAAAAAGAAGAAGGGGTGGTGATTGCGTCAGGTGCCTCAAGAGCCGAAGCCATGCCTCTTACTCTCGTGGACTACGTCAAGTTCGAAGTAAGTTTGAGCTCAAGTCAAATGCCTTAACCACTCGGCCACATCCCCTCGATGGGGATGGGGGGATTCGAACCCCCGAGTCGTTTTAGACGGCCCGCAAGACGGACAAACAAAGACACCTCGACCAGGCACCACCGCCGTTCATTTCTTTCCCTGTGTTGCCGCGCAGTGAAAACTTTTCCTCTTGTGACGGTGTGGAGGTGTTTGCGAAAGGTTTTGTCGCTGCAAAATCGTTTTGAAAGAACGAAAATAGAGAAAAAGAGAAATACAGAAGGAAAATATAAAAGAGGACAGACGTGGCACAAGGGACAGCGCTACGTGGGCCACGATGCGACCCGCTACGTTGGGAAGTGGAGCAGGGGCAAGTGAAAGTGGCATACACAGGAGCGTGAGCGCAGACCCAATTTCATCATCTTCCACATCCACTGCCGCCGGCGCTACCCCAACTGCTGCCCCTGGATTGCCATCCTCAACATCTATGTCGTCCCTATCCTCGTTCACCGCTCCACCCTCTTCATCTTCTTCTTCTTCGGCTGGAGGTGGCGGCTACCAGCCCCTATGCTTCAGCAAGGAGGTCTTCAATAGACCGTCCTTCAATGTCGATGAATTCATCGCTGACTGTCGGCGTCGGGTGCCGCTGGAGAGCGTGCTGAAGGATCTCGAAGACTACTCGGCCTCCCTCCAGAACGAGCTCATCGTGCTCATCAATCAGGACTACACCGACTTCGTGAGCCTTTCTACCAACCTGGTCGGCCTCGACGGCGTCATCCACAACCTCAGGCTGCCCCTCACTTCGATGAAGCAGCGGCTGGGCGGCGTACGTGGTGTGCTGGACAACCACGTCGCTCAGCTCGACGCCAAGCTACAAGAAAAGCAACAGGTACCGTTTTTTATTTCAAATATAAATATAAATATAAATATAAATATAATGAAAAATAAATATTATAGAACAATTCCTACGACTTTTCTAAATGCTCGTGTTTGTGATGAAACAGCAGAGTAAGAATACTAATGATTGTGTGTGCTGGTTATGCAGATTGAAGCGCGCAAGGAAGTGCTGGAGCTGTTTGTGAATGTGCACGAATCCATCAGTAAAATTGAGAGGCTGCTTCATATCGGAGGAACGCAGGAGAACGCTTATGGACGCCAGCCCGATTCTATCGGCAACGTACTCATGAGGTAAACCTAACTCGCCTGGTGTAACGTCGCTTTCGTGACGCTGAGTGTTCGCTGTGGTGGGGTGATTCCTTCATGAATAGGGCCGATGAAGAGACTAGCAAACTGATACAGAGGGTAGCCAATGAATTCAACCAACTCAAGTTCTACGTCTCCAAGGGAGCGAACTACCCGTTCGTTCAGAAGATGGAAAGAGTGAGTTCTGATTCCTGGCGCCTTGTGGCTCAGAATGATTCTGACGTTGTTTTGACACGCAGCGTATAAGCTTTATCGAGAATAGTCTCCAAAGAGGAATGGAGCACCTCTACAAGGAGGGACTCAATACCAAGAATGCAGACATCATCGCTAACTGCCTACGCACATACGCGGCTATCGACAGGTACTGGGCTGACTGTACAATCATTCCATACAAAGTGCAATCAGAGCTCATGAAAATTATTAGGATCAAAGAAGCGGAGATGCTCTATCGCGTTCACAGTGTAAGGCTATTCCTAGAAAAGGTGAGTGATTCTTCGGTGATGAAGAATTGTTGGCTAATCAATTCTTCTGGCCAGACGATCACTGTTGCGCGCTTAGAAGGAGGAAAACGAGGGTCCTCTGAAGGTCTGCTTACAATGTATAACAACATTATCAGCTGGGTGGAGACTGAATGCAAGTGCGTAGCGCCTTTTGTATATTCTGGGTTCTTCCTGATCCTGAGTTCTTTGGCGGGGCATTCAGACAAGTGCTGGATATCACACATACTGCTGTGCACGACTTCGATTTCCTGTCAAACGCCATATGGGCCGAGGTTCGTCACCACGCGGATCTTAACTTTGTACTCCATGTACTAACGGCTTGGCCTGGTGCAGACGGCGGAATTGATTGAAAAGAATGTCCCGCGCATCTTCCTACCCGGCATTCCGGACAACTTCTATACAGTATGATCGACTTTATTGAGAGACCTTCATTCTCTAACTCGCAGCATGTCCAGAACTACAATATCACGATGCATTTTGTGGAGCGTATGGAGCAGTTCTGTCGGAATCGTACACAGCTTGAGGCCTTTCGAGCACACCCTTCCTATAAGCAATTCATAAAGAAGTGGAATTTGCCAGTCTACTTCCAGCTGCGGTACTGATACAGTAGCTCCAGTGGTCTTTGTCACTCAGATCTATCTGACCTTCTGATAGATTCCAGGAAATCGCTGTGCGATTTGAAGGAACTTTGCCCACCCCGGGTTCACCGCAAGCTCCGGCAGTTATTGATCTGAACCAGGGTGCGCTGAACGAATCTGCAATGGGACTGTCAATTCATGGAATCTCACGTCTTTATACTTTTTCACAAATAGAATACCTGCTGAAACCGACAAGATCACTACTGCTCGCACTAGATGAATGCTGGGCTCAGGGCATTTATCTACCGGCGCTCTTACATCGCTTCTACAAACTCTCGCTTCAGGTATGACATTTCTCGCCCGTGTTTATCTTTTCGATACTTTTTGTGTGAAACCTAACAATACGTTTTGGTAGTTGTTATCACGATATAGCGCTTGGGCACAACAAGTCAGAACGGATGCGGCCAAGCTCGCAGCTCAACAAGCAGCTGCAGTAGGCCTTGAGGCAGCCACCCTTGGCTCGACAACGTTGGCCCCAACTAGTGCTGCCGCCGTAGCTCCTGCTTCTGCAGCGCCACCAGAGCGTACGTGAATATTCTCTTTTTCTGACGGTGACTGGGCATTCATATTTCTTGTGCAGCACAAGTTCAGTCACTCTTACAGCCGGAGGAACTGGTCTACCTCTATTTTGATATAGAAAAACTCAAGGCCACAGTAAGTCTTGCTAGATGTTTATGTGGTCTCATCGTCGCTAACAGTTTCCATTCATAGTTAAATTCGCGTTACTTCCCAAAGGTAAGGGACCTTAACGCGCACCTTCCCGCAGAGGTTCTTTCAATCTTGCAAGGTTCGGTACTCTTATGAATGAATGTGGACGCATTAACATCACTATATAAGCAGAGGGTTACGATGATGGTGTGGCGGAGCTTACTAAGGAGCTTCCTCAAATCACGACAGTGATTACTGACATGATCATCAAGTGCGTTCAAAGTTTTAATTTATTGGCGTTATTGCTCATTATTGGTGTTACAAACAGGCGCTGCGCCTCGTCGCTACTACCGCTGCGCGGTATAACTCGAACATACCGACTTACCAACAAGCCTGTGCCCACACGCCATTCTTACTACGTTCCTAACGTGCTCAAGCCTCTCCAGGTAACCCCAATCGAACAATCCTACCCGCTTACAATCGCAATCAGGGCTTATACTGCTTAATCTTCCACGTCTAGACATTCTTTGATGAAAAGAAGAACTTTCTATCCGCTGAAACGAAACACCAGTGGGCAGAGATTGTCCTCACGGCTGTGTCACAAAAGTAAGTCACAATTACTTTGTATTGTAGGCGCCTCTAACATCTGTCCTCAGTTATCACGAAATGAGCACCGAACTGCTTGAGACTGTACACAAGACCGAGAGCTTCTTCAAGAAGTATTCCCCATCGAAAGCCACTCAGGCACGCTTCACTCTTGATCAACGTTCTTTCACGCATTGCATTGCTGCTAACACTCCCGTTCAGGCAGAGCCCGGTGAAATGAGTGATACGGATAAGATCGTGCGGCAGTTGCTGCTTGATGTAGAAGAGGTACTGTAGAGATAGGATCGCGCCTGCATGCAGCACTACTGACACCTGGTCGGTGCAGTTCGGGCGTCAGCTCAGCCACTTTTCCAGTGTCGTGGGGAATCCCTACAACTTCCCTCCGTTCGCTCGTCTCCTTCAATACGTTTCCTCTGCCGATCGAGTACGTTCTTCAGCCACCTCTACTCCACCTCTCTCATGAGACACTGACCGTCATCCTTTCACACTCTACAGTACAAGCAGGTACGAGAATGATATGTCACGTTACTCGCTTCGTTCTCTACGGGACTTCCTCCCTACTTTCTTCCAGAAAGGCACCACAGAAATATGAAAAAACAATTAAAAAAATAAACAAAAAGAAAATCGCGCATCTGCCGTTAATTCGAAGAAAATCGAGATGAGATTAATTTAATCCTGTGGCCGAGAGAAAGACACAGGCCTCGCGGTGATGACAGTGACTGGGAGAAGTGGCACGGAGTCCCCAACGAAGGGAGAAAAATCGGGTGTTCCATCTCCTGGCCTTGACTGAGCATGGACAGCGATCGTTACGTTGTTGGTTTGAGGTTTTGTTTTGAATTCCGATTAATGTCCGGCAGCGTTGCGTGCCTGCTGCTCGACGTGCTGGGCGGTACGCTTTTGGAGGAAGTTCTCCGACTGGACGGTGGCGAGGGTGCAGTTGTGGAAGCACTCCTTCTCGGTCTTGCTGAGGGACGTGCCGAAGGAGGTCTTGCCCTTCATGCACACCTTCCAGCAGTCGTCGGTCGTAGAGAGGGTCGAGACCTGGATGAGCACCTCGGCCTGCAGTATCGCCGCCCTCTGCCTCAATGTAGCGTCGTCCATTGCTCTTCTTTCTCTGTCCTCCGGTACGGAACGTGTGTTCTTTCGACCAAGGGAGCTGAAGAAATATGCAGGAAATTAGAGGAAAATATTTCTGACGACACTACCGCGAAATTTGAGGAATGCTATTCTTTTTCTGCGGACAAAGGACAGAATTCATTGCTCACATAGTGGGATAGGAGGCCAGGGACGCAATGCCACACTGGTTGTTCTTGTTCCTGCTCATCTTGATGTAGCCCTCGTCGCCCCACTCTGTGATATGGTGTGTTGGATTGTACGGCGTCAAATAATGCACGAATGCCCACAAGCAAGGATGGCGTACGAGGTCCCCACGAGTTCTTGACCAACCAGTAGGGATGGCCGTTCTCAACACCCCACCCGACGACCAGTACGCCATGATTGAGGTCTGTGGAAGAGCACTCAGGCTGGAGAGCGCAACGTTGCTGGTCAGTAAATAGAAGTCGATAAGGAGGGGATGAGCTTGCGTACATCATCATAGACTCCCTTGGCGTAGTACATGAACGATTGGCGGCCAGCGTCGATACCCACGCTAACAGGCTGTTGAGCGGCGGCGACGAGGAGGGAATTTTCGTCACCCTTAGGAAGATCGGTATAACCCTTAAGCGTTCCCCCACTACCGGGCACGAACCGCATTAGATTTTGAAGTACCGCGCGAGATGAAGCACGTACACATTATTTTGGTCGAATTTGCACTGGCCATCAGCGGCGTGGTAGGGATAGCTGGCCTCCGTGTCGATACCCTTGTTTTCTATGATGTACTTGAACCCATTGTCCATAAAGCCTCCATTGCAGCCGTAGTTGCCGTATTTGACAGTGGCACAGTCCACTTTACAGCAGAACATTAAAAAATTTTGAATGAAGGTCCTTCCTTCAGCGTCCTGACGTACCCAGGTTCTGCTCAGAGAGCGAGGTCAGATGTCCATTGGTGATGGCGTTGATACCTTCAGTAGCGCCTGTGGTCGAAAAAGCCCAGCACGAACTGATTGGATCAAGAATGTGAGTACTATAGGGGAATTGTAGTACTTTTCTGTTCTTTCGCGTACCCGCACATCCCCTGATCTTTGACTTTGGTCACGACGCCCTTCTTCCTCCAATCACCTGTCTTAGCGATGCCCTCCATGGACACTGGCTTATTCTGGTGTGAGGGCACGGCAGGCTTGGCCTTCATAACTAGGCCAGTGTAGTATCTGCACATAGAATGAAGCCTAAGAATGGTGGCAATTCACGAATCTCCTAACGTGCCTTACGAACTCCGCTACAGTCATGTCGGCGTACTGATTCACTTCCACCGTGAAGGACGCATTAGGGTGCGTGGCGGACCAGTCTCTGACCCACTTGGCATTGGCTCTGCAGCACGGCAAGGAACAGTGATCCGTTAGTGTCGCCTTCACAGAGATGGAAACTAAGACACAACCCAGCACGTACTTCCAGATGTTGAAGCGAACGTGGAAATGGTCATGATGATAAGACTTGCCATAACGGCGCATCCAGGCTGTGAAGGAGCGCTGTTCCTCAAGCTCGAGCTCGTGCGGTTTAGGGTGCTGGTGTTGCTTGTCGTCCGCGGCAGCCAGGCTCACGAGCAAAGTAAGCGCCAGCACCACCCCGAAGCCCAGAAGCGACGCTCTGCCTATCATGGTCGTACAACAACTGCCCTACTTGTCGGCTGGCGAAAGAAGGTGAATGTGCACTCGTTGCTTTTCTCTCTGATGAGGGAGATGTTGAGCGCGGTGGGGACTCTTCTAATGCGCGATGAGCTTGCTTATGAAAGAAGAGGCACGATGGTAGCTCCACTCCCGTGCCGCGTGCCCTTCTGAGCACTGTAGGCCGTGCACACCACGCCGTGACGCGTCTGTCCACCTTCATCATCCCCTTCATCCGTAAGATAGCGGGGAATTTCCGTCGCAAGCGGCCATGAAGTCTTGCTGTAGGCCTCTGGCTCGAATGTTGGTCAGAGCAATCAATCGAAGAAATGAGAGACAGGGAAGTATGATGCAGAGGGAATAATTAGAATTCAGATTTGAATGATGGGGAAGTGAGGAAAATGATTTATACATTTGTTGAAAAAATGCAGTCTTTCTAGAAAGACGTTTTCTCACAGGTGGCCGTGGGGAGTAATCGCTCCCAATGTCGAAGTGGAAGAAATAATAAAAATAATAAATAATCAATATAAGGAATAAAGATAATGTCGAGAGGAGATCAACCCTCAACAAGAGGAGAAAAAATAGAACAAAATTAGAAAAGGCAGCAGCACATGGCCGTTGCCGTGTCGGCCTGCTGCCGGCGGTAGTGGGCCATGTAGGGATCGGCTGGCGCATTCTTGGTGTCGTAGGACTTGATGGAACCGCTAGATCCCGCGCTCGCATAAAGCTTCATGTTCATGAGTTGCTCCTTGGCCTTCATCGCGATGGCCTCTTCGGATTCATGCTCGATGGGCTTTTGGCTAGTTGACGCATGGTGGCTCCCATTCTGGCCCAGATCGATCACCTCCATCGTCTTGTCTTTGTCAAGGTGATGCTCGTCCTCCATTGAGAAGATGGACCCGACAAGATCCTGCTTTGCCGCAGAAGATGGTGCTGACGAGGTCGTTGCCGCAGTTGATGCATCGCTGACGGCAGAGGCGGGAATCGAACCGACGTCAGGTTTTTGGACCAACGGTCCATCTTCATCTCCGCGGTGGGGGAGACAGTGGTCTCGCCGCACAGAAGGAGGCGAGGTCAAGGGCGAGGGGAGGAACAGCTGTACGTCGGCCGATGAGATGTTCTCGTGGTTGGCCCAGAGGAGCGCGCCTCCTCCATTCTCATCGTCGTCGACCACCGCGGGTGGGAGGAAAGGGGTCGGTCGGGTGCGCACGTAATCGAACGAGGCAGCGAAAATGTTGGCCGTGCTCGGCTCTGAGTCCGCCATGATGCGCCTCCCTTCACTGCTTCTTCGTCGTTTTCGTTCTTTAGTTTGTGGGCGCTTACTTATTGTTTTCTGCTTTCGTAAATGGGAACTTTGGTTGTCCTTTCCCAACAAATGAATTGGATCCCGCCAGTGCATGGTATGTAGCAAGCGGGCTGGTTCCTGCCTTTAGTACTCATGGTTCGAATGTGTGTCAAGATATAAGGAAACGATACTCCTGATCCGTTCTGTATAGGAAACAAGTTCTCCCAGAATAGCTCTTCAGGAGCACTCGGCCCAGAGAAGACGCCCGGATGCAACTACGCAATCCGGATGCAGAGGATTTCGCACTAGGCACATCCTTGGCCAGTTCTCTTGTTTCAATCTATTGCAGATGGACAGCCAGCTTATGCTTTCAAGGGAAGCTGAAAAACTTGGCTAGTGCCTGCTTTCACGGCCATGACGAATTCTCAAAACAAAAGGTTAAACAATATTTGAAACAGTTACAAAAAAACAGAAAAGATCCACTCACAGCTTAGTATTGATGAATTTCTTTCGAAATTTTGAGCAAACCACTGAACTTACAATGATGGCGAGTGCACAAGGTGGCAGCACGCTGCACAGGGTGGCGGTACTCGGCGGCGGCATTTCGGGCCTGGCTGCCTGCCACTTTGTGCAGGGCCGCCTGGCAACCCACGGCGGCCGGGTCCTCTTGCTCGAGCGCGGACCGCGTCTTGGCGGCTGGATGCGTTCCCTCCGCTCTCCCGAGGGCTTTGTGTTCGAGGCCGGTCCCTCCAGGTATTTTTTCTTTCTTTTTCCTATTCTCCTATTTTCATGATTTATCTGTATTTCAAATTTCTGTTTGCAGAAAAATGCTAAAAATATTTTTCCCACCAGCATTCGGACGGTGGGTAGCAAGGGCCGAGCAACCCTGAAGCTCGTGGAAGAGTTAGGGCTAACCGAAAGCGTGGTGCCTTGTTCCGATCTGGCCATCAAGAACAGGTGCGCATCAATGCGGGATGTGGCGGGGAAGCTCAACTTGGTGCATTGCAGGTATCTCTACACAGGCGGCAAGCTGCTGCAGCTTCCCAATCACCCGCTGAAGGCGCTCAGTACTCCGCTTATGCGTAGCGCAGTGTTTGCGTTCCTGCGCGAGTGGACTGTTGCGAAGTCAGATCAACCAGGTAGATTCTGATCGTAACAGATTCTCGCTGTACACCTGTTCTGCTCACTCTTGACATTCCCTGATGCAGACGAATCCATACACTCCTTCTTTCGCAGGCGCTTCTCTCCTGTAGTTGCGGACACACTTACGGATGCACTGAGCATCGGTACAACATGAAGACAGCGTTGATCTCAGAGAGTGTTAACTTCCAGTTCCAATCCTCACCTTACTATAGGTATTTTCGGTGGCCGATCGCACAGTTTATCGATCAGATCATGCTTTCCCTTCCTTCACGAGTACGAGCAAAAGCATGGCTCTATTGGCGCAGGCATCATTCGGGACATGCTTGCGTCTAAGGCCAAGGACAAAGACGACGAAGTCGTATCATCGACCGTACAGGCTTTGCAGAAGATGAAAGTCTACTCCTTTAAGGAGGGCACGGAAACGTTACCAAAAGCCTTGGAGAAGAAGATACGCCAAGATGCAAACACCGACATTGTTCTCAATGCAGGTGTAGAACGGATAGATCAGGTAAATCCTTGAACCTGAATGATGCTTAAACCTCTCTAACTCTTTGAACTTACCCAGCAAGGAGATGGTTCAGCCACATTGACGTTGCATGATGGCGTGGTAGTGAGAGCACAAACAGTGATATCTGCTCTCCCCTCGAATGCTCTGGCTCGATGCCTCAGCCACCATCCCTCTATCGCACAGGTTGTACTCGGCATTCTGATCAACGAGCGAGCAATTACTCACTCTGTGTCCGTGGCGTCCATTAGGACATGCTCAAGATACCTTTTGCGTCGCTGGTACTTGTCCATCTGGCCTACAAGGTACACCTTCTACCCTTCACTCGTGTCAAGTGCAGCTCCTTGAACATGTTAGTCAATCAGGAGCCGCTCCTTCCCAAGGGAGTGGAGGGCTTCGGATATCTGGTTCCCTCCGTTGAGAAAGAACCCATATTGGGAGTGCAGTTCAATTCTTGTGCATTCCCTCAGCAAGATCCACAGGTACATCCCGAGCGCCTTCACTGACAATCAAAGCAACTTACCCGGGTGTCCAGCCTGGGTGTACACGGTTCACAGTGATGATGCGGATAGAAGAGGGCCAAGAGCAAAGAACAGACGAAGCATGGAAGGGCATCGCTCTAGATGCGTTACAGCACCATCTGCAACTGCCGGCTGTTTCACTAGCAAGCCCGGTGCGGTTCAATGTGAGTGTGGACTTGAATGCCATACCACAGTACACCGTTGGCCACGCAACACTGGTGGACCGGATCAGGGCAAACCTGCGCCGTGATCTGCCTTCAGTCCATCTCATTGGCAACTCCTGGAGCGGCATTGGCGTGAACGACTGTGTAGAGAACGCCTATTCCGCTGTAGAACGTCTGACGTTCTGACTGTTTGATTGATTGGTCTAAAGATGGCATTGCACATATCCCTTCTTGTGGGTGGAGGAGTCCGGCAGCCGTGCGTTTGTTGCATTGCGTACGTCCTTTGGCAAGGCCCGGGCCGAAAAGACCGTAACCGCTGAGCATGAACCAACAGTCAAGGGCCATCTTACTTACCCAACACACTTAGGCATCTCAGTTTAAAGACCTCTTGGTAACGCGCGTGTGCACTACTAATTCCTACGTATACCCTACGGCTCTGCCGACTTGGATGCTCGCTGTGTACTTGCATCAGGATTGGTGCACTATGATCCGTCGCGACCCAGCTGATGGCAGGCTCGTGACACCTGTTCTAGCCAATCGGGGCGCGCATAGACCTCTTACCCCGTGCACAACTGCGACCTGACAGGGTATGGGAACGCCTCGTTCTGATGCCCGAGGACATATGCCCGATAAGGGAGGAGACAAGGAAGGTCCGAAGAGGAGGAGTGCGCTCCGAGTGGACGGTCACGTTGGCTGGGATATGAGGGAGTGGTGAGGGGAAGGTGGAGGAACTCCAGCTTTTGACATGCCCCATGGAGGTGCCGCCAGCTCTTTCCAGTGCCCTTTTGCAGGCATCTCCCAGCTGGTACGGTAGCAAGGGAGGCTTGATGCTCTAACCTCCTCCTCGGTTTCAGCCCTCACGGATCTCTGTAGCCGTCAACGCGCCTAGGGTTATTCCTGCACTCATCCAGGCAAGCAGAGCAGTCCACCTATTTTAGAGCAACCTTTCTTCGTTCTTGTTTCTTCTTCACCACGCTTCGTTCTCACCTCACACCACACGACCCGCAGTACACCTCGGCTTCCGAGTTCCTACTTCCCACACCAAGACCACGCACACACTCCCCGACACACACACAGACAACGTTCAACAAGATGGCCACAAGTCAGAAGCGAGCATGCACATGTGGCGCACATACACGGGCAAAACCTACACTGCAGAAGAAGACTGAAAGTCTGGGTCAGGATATCGACTGCAAGCAGGCAGATGACCTTCTTGGCATTAATGTACGACTTCCTGAGTGTCCACCTGCGTCCGCATGCAGTTTGCTGATGTAGAGATGTATAACATAGGCACTCCTGAAACTTGACCACGTCCTGCGGATATCGGCATTCCAGCTTCTTCATGCTCAAGCACAGGAGAGAAGGGAGAGGGCAGGCATGCCTTTCGACGAGGACGACGAGAAGGCGCGGGCCATTGCAGAGAAAGTGGCCTGGAACATCGCCATACGGGTGAACGAAGTCTCACAACACCTTGCTCTGCTGTCCTCCTTCACGCAGGACAGTTTCAGTTGTCCACGCGATCAGCCAGACGGCGACCAGTAGAGGGACCTGAGACGCGCCTGAGTGATCATTCAGGTTTCGGCAAAGGATGTACATTGTTTGAAACACATAAATTTCAATTTCGAAAAAACAAAGAACCAAAAATGTTAATTATGGTATGTGGAGATTCCGCGGATCGTCTTCCCCGATTTATCGCTCTGTCTTGAACGGCAGAAAGAATACAGGCGCGTAAAAGTACTTTCCTTGAGGTTCTGCCCACGAGGAAGGTTCAAGCACCAACCTGAGTAGGCCTTAGTTGCCTTCCTTACCTTCCCCCAAGATCGCCAAGAAGTGCTCACCACTGAGGAAGGGGAGAGAATGGCGAGCAAGCTTAAAAATCTGATGAAGAGGTTTGGTGAGGACGTGGGCCGGCTGCGGTTCGGTGGTGTGGTGGCCTACACCTATAACCCACTGGACTACGCGTGGGCCGGCCAGGAAGCCTTCCTCGACAAGTTTTATGGCCACTGCAGCGGTGCCGGGGAGGAGGAGGCTCTGCCGCCAACCTTGCTGGTGAGCATGAACCCCGGTCCCTACGGCATGACACAAAGCGGTACCATTCCTTGCTTGTTTTTATTTATTTTATAAAAAAATAAATTGAAATTATTGTTGAAATTTTCAGTAATATGAAAACGTTTCGAGAATAACTAATGTTTTCCTGTTTAAGGTGTGCCTTTCGGGGCGCCGACCATCGTACGGGAGTGGATGGGGATCGACCTACCTTCAGACGCAATCCGCGCACCGCCCATCACGTGCCCAACGCGGCCGGTCTTTGGCTTTTCGTCATCCCCACTCGTTTCATCGTCATCAGCATTGAGCTCATCGTCACCTGATGATCATGAATCGAAGAAGCGGAGGAGGATGCCCAAGAAGCAACCGTCGCTACGGCAGGAAGTGAGCGGGAAGAGAATCTATGTGGACTGGGCTCAGAACACATGGCCTTCAGCTGACTCATTCTTCCGTGAGTTCTACATTCATCCGTTCTGTCCGATGCAATTCCTCGCCTCGAACGGGACCAACATCACGCCAGATAAGCTGTCGAGGGACGAACGCGTCACACTTTACACCGTGTGCGAGCGCTATCTTCGTGAAGTCATCACCGTGTTGAAACCCAAGCGGATAATCGGAATCGGCAACTTTGCGGAGGAGCGGTTGCTTGAAACCCTACGGAAGTGGAAAGCTGAGCCGGAGGATGATCCCGATCAAGTGCAAGATAGCTTGAATCGTGAGCAACTGGATACCTTTGTCATCGGGAAGCTGCCTCACCCAAGGTTGCACCCTGTCTTGTGGCTGGTTCTCAATTTATGTTTGCTGATGCTCTGTTGTACTGGTGCACGACAGTCCGAGAAGTCCGCTGGCCCGCGTGATGTGGGGGAACGGCGGCCATGAGATCAACAAACTTCTGCGCGAGTTTGGAGTGGAGCTCCCGCGTGCTATTCCAGAGAGCATCACTTCGGAGTCAGGGTCCGATGGCGAGGAAGAATCAGCAACCCACAGGCCCACAAAAAGAGCCAAGCGGAGCATCACTTCCCGACGCGACGCGAACAGGCCTACATTGACTGGAAGGTGAATCAGGCATTCCTCCATCTTCCTCTATAATTATTATTGATTGTACAGCTGCAAATCGACCATCATCTATCCGACACTTGGGCATATGAGAGCTGACCGTGTGACGGTCCCTTCCGAGCTTCGGTTGCTGTTAACAGTGCCGATGCCATCTGTATTCCATCTTTCATGTTGTCTGTTAAGTAGTTTGTTCAGATCATCAATCATCAAGTTCCGGACACTGGTGGACAGGTGCTCTTGCAAAAGACCACTGAGGGCACCGAGGAATAGTCAGGGGCACTTCTTCTCCTCCCTCCTCAGTGTTCACACGAAGTTTTACTGAGTTAGGATGGTGACCAACCGAAGGGTGAGAGAACCACAGACAAGCTCTCTTCTCCAACGGTTCAGTACAGCAGGTGTTCTGAAAGCTACCACATCGCCTCTTCATGTACCTCAAGCCTCTCTTGCTCTTCATCACCTTCTGCCTCTTCGTTTGCACGGTGAAGGCGAGCGGAGGTGGCGTGTGCAAGTCGCTGACCGACTGCAACCTCCATGGCGAGTGCAAGGCCCTCTCCACGACTCCCAACGCCACCAAGTACTGCGTTTGTAAAGAGAAATACACAGGTACTGGCTCCGCTTGAAGAGGGATCATCAGCTCATTGAATGTGCGGACGCCAGGATACTTTTGTGAACACACTCGTCACAACAAGCTCACTGCGTTCATGCTCTCCTTTTTCCTGGGCGGGCTCGGTGCTGATCGGTTCTACCTTGGGTATATCGGTGTACGCCTCCTCCTATTCTTGTACTTGTCTCTATTCATGTCAAGTTGAAGCTGATGACACGCCACGGATTGTTGGCACAGCTCGGAGTGACGAAGTTGTTGCTCTCTGTGTTGTCATGCGTCCCCATGTGCATCGGGATGATGGTGGGCGGCATGATTGCGTTGAGGAGGTACTTCTCCGAGCGCAAGCTGGTACATGGAATGCAGTCTGATCTGACCTGGGGAACCTCTGATTTCGCAGGGCCGAGTACGTTGGCTTGGACAATGACTTGAACCCGGGAGTGGCCGTTCGTGCTTGCTGCGCCTACTGCGGAGCGGTCATGTCATGTTGCATGAATCTCGCCATCTCCGTCTGGTGGTTGGTCGATTGGGTCCTCATTCTCAAAGGTATGTCCGCAACATTCATGCAACTTCATTCCCGCACTACACACTCCATCATTACATTGATTCCCCATTCGTACGGTTCGCAGACGAAATGGATGATGCTAGCGGCCACAGCCTCTACGATAACATGTGAGCGTCCAGTGAACCCTAACTCATCACTCATCCCTCCGACCTTTTGTCACTTTGTCTCTCCCCTTGAACATTCACCGAAAGAACACTCGGCTCGCTGTGAAGTACCTCCGAACACCGCTAGCTCAGCTCCAGTACCTGTTGCGTGAGATTCGTCGCAACTTCGTGTTGATGTGTTAGAACAGCTGCAGGAGGGATGAGAGAATGCCCTTCCCCCTGGTTCCGTACTACTCTGTTGTTCATTGTTCGCGTTCCGATGCCCATCATGTCTACAGCGCAGATGACCTCGATCGTGGCAGTACTCATGATATACCTCTCTACTTCCGCCGTACTTGGGAGTGAAGCGGGTACCACCTTCATGCCACCCGACAGCGGTGGAGGGAAGTGTCAGTCCGTACACGACTGCCACCGGCACGGCGTGTGCGTGGCGAACGGGACGCAGTCTGCAGGGTCCTACTGCATGTGCACCGACCGATACGCTGGTACTCCCTCCACTGGGCAAACTGAAGTGATGTCCTCTTGTTCTGAGTGTTTCTCCACCACAGGGTACCACTGTGAGCACGAGCGGTACAGCAAACGCACCATGTTCTTCCTTTCGTTCTTTCTGGGCTGGTTGGCTGTCGAGCGGTTCTATGCTGGTCACATTGCGGTACTCACACATTCATCGAGTGTCTCCTGATTCGGAGTTAAAACGAGTATGCAATGACAGAGTGCAGTGGGCAAGCTGATGTTCGTTGCACTGCCTTTTCTGGTCTGCTGCGTGCCTGTGTGCGTGGCTGGTGCGTGGGCCAGCTCTGGGTATTGGTACATTCTCCGCAGAGTCACCAGCTTAGGGGTGCACACTTGCTTAACAGCCCTGTTGTATCGGATAGGGACAAGGAATGGAGCAGCAGGGTAATGTGGTTGAGCTTGCTTCTCTTGCTGGCCTACCTCATCATCATCTTCTTCTGGGCGTTCGATTGGATCATGATCCTTTCTGGTACAATGCTCCTGCACTGCCGCCACGAACTCCACTCTCATCGCGTCCGCGTGTGCAGACAATGCCCAAGACGCTGGGGGTTTCTACTTGTACAAAGATATGTGAATCCTTCGGTTCACATCGCCTTCCGCATCATCTTTTGCTGTGTGGGGAGTTCTGGTGAATTTGAAGTACGCGCTATCGCGGGTGGCGGGTAATTGCGCTGTATCGAAAAAGAAAGGAGATTTCTCGGTGGAATATTTTGATTGGCCTGGAGCTTGAATTTAGCTCCCGGAGCTTAAGTCTGCCTCCGTTGAAAAAGAGAAAAAAAGGTACCGGCAATGTACACGTTCGTGGCGACACGTCGCTACATGGTGCCGCTGGTAGTCATAACCTCCGCTACCACATTACTCTTCATCTTCCTCCTGCAAGACCCATCACCCCCACCACTGCTGTCACCATCACCATTACCTCCACAACTTCTTATGGAAGAGACGCAGTTCATCAGCGTGGGAGTCGTGACGACCGTACGGTACGACTTGACTCCGCCATCGTCCTCGTCGTCATCGTCGTCATCGTCGTCGTCGTTATCGTCATCATCGACCAGCTCCACCACCATCATCACCACCTACAGGAGGATAAATGATCCCTATCCCTGGCTTCGCGAGTACAACGCCAGCAGGAAGCCGCCGGCACAGCTGCATCGTCGGGACTGTCCGACCGTGGCGCGCTGCGAGGACTGGCAGTTTGCGCAGTACACCATCCGTCCGCCGTTCCTTTGGGACGACTTGACGAACGACACGACGAGACGTTCTCTGATCGAAGAGACACTGGAATTGACGGACCGATTGGTGGGTGACGATGGCGATGATGGCGATGGCGGAGTCAATGCGACAAGGCGCAGCATGGAGCTGCGATCCAGGGTGAAGACGGTCAAGCAGCTTGCACTCTACATGCTCGATATCGAGGACTCCTTCGTGCAGTTCTCCACTGGAGTCGTCTACCGCCGACAAGAGCCGTTCTTGCTGTGGGACATGCGACCACGCGGATGCGCTTTTAACCCCGATGGTCTGAAGAACATGTCGGCAGTGCCCAATCCACCGGAGCGATGGTTAAAACTGAACAGGACGGTGTTCGTGAGCGTGCAGTGGAACCATCTGGCCTACTACCACGCCATGATCGAGTCGGCATCACGCGTGGCGCCGTTCCTCCAGCGGATCATCGATGAAGATCTGCTTGTGCTTTCGCCCTCGGGCCACATTCCGCATTTGCTCGAACTAGTCGGCATCAAGCGCGAGAACATCATCACCGACATTCACGCTCCGTTCGTCTACGCGCCTAAGGTGATCGTGCCGACGGTGAACGAGTGCGGGCGACCAAACATCCCCTCGATCCGGACGTGGAACACGCTCCTCCTGGAGAACATCCGTAACAAGCTGCTTCCCGCTTCCATCAATGATTCCTCGACGCTAGCTGATGTCGAAGACAAGCGCACGATCGTGGTGATCAAGCGGGCCAACAACACCGTGCGCTCGGTGGTCAACCACGACCAGTTCCTTGCCGAGCTGCGTGCGCGACTCGAACCGAAAGGCGAGACGGTGGTCGAGTTCACAGGGAAAGAAGGGTGGGCACACACCGCGCTGATCTTCTACCAAGCCAAGGTCGTCGTGGGCCCGCACGGAGCTGGCCTGAGCAATGTCGTATTCTCCCGCCCGGACGTGAGGATTGTGGAGGTGCTCTTCAAGGACGACCTCAACTTTTGCTACAGCGAGCTTGCGGCCTACATGTATTGGGAGTATCACGGCCTGATCGGCGATCGCGAAGGCAAGAGGATCGTGTTCAACGTGACGCGCACGGCAGACCTCGTCGAGCGAGCTCTCCACCGATGGCAGCGACAGCACTGATGACTATCGTGGAGACCCGAGAGTATCGCCCCGCCACACTCAGTCTAGATGCGGCTGATGAATTACATTTTGCACGAACATTTTCTTTGTGCTTTAAATACCTTTCTATTGTATTAGAAAGGTATTTAAAATATTTATGTTAAGCAAAGCAGCAACTAATTCAAATACCTTTATGCTGTTCTTTATTACATTCCCGCCTACCTCAAACGCAACTAGTCTTGGGCATGAAACGGAGGAGGACACATGATGTGGGAGAGGCTTCTTCTACTTTGTCTGCAGAAGGAGGGCAAGACACGATCAGATCAGAGTTTCAAGGCGGTGCAGAGACGGGTGAGGCAGATGGGACGGCTCTGTGGGGGCAGCTGCCGGTCGAGCTGGCGTGGGTGGTGTTCACCAAGAGCGGCCGGCTCATGTGGCCGGTGTGCCTTCGTGTCTGCCGCCAGTGGAACGCTCAACTCGTCATCATGATCAAGAGCCTGCGTTCTCGTCGCGACGAGAGGAAGAGAGGAGACCAAGACGACTCCAGCTATGTGGCGGAGTTGGCCAAGGTCGGGTGGCTCCGCGTTCTTCAATGGGCGCGCGCTAACGGATGCCCATGGGACGATGTGACCTGTGAAGGAGCAGCTCAAGTTGGTCATCTTGAAGTTCTGCAATGGGCGCGCGCTAATGGATGTACCTGGAAGGAGGAGACTTGTTATGCAGCAGCCCGAGGTGGCCATCTGGAGATTCTTCGATGGGCGCGCGCCAATGGATGCCCATGGGACTCTACAACACTGTGCGGAGCAGCCAAAGGTGGCCATCTGAAAGTTCTGCAATGGGCGCGCGCCAATGGATGCCCATGGAGCGGGAGGACTTGTGCTGATGCAGCGGGAGGAGGCCATCTTCAAGTTCTTCAATGGCTGCGCGCGAATGGATGTCCATGGGATGAGCGCACTTGTGAGAGTGCAGCTCAAGCAGGTCATCTCGATGTTCTTCAATGGGCATGTGCCAATGGCTGCTCATTAGACAAGGAGAGCACCTGGATAAGCACAGTGACAGCGAATGGTGGTCACCTGGACGTTCTCCAGTGGCTGCATGCTAATGGATGCCCCTGGAACGAGAGGACTTGTTCTAGTGCAGCAGGAGGAGGCCATCTTCAAGTTCTGCAGTGGCTGCGCGCTAATGGATGCGAATGGGACAGTAATACTTGCCAAAGAGCAGCTAGAGGAGGCCATCTTGAAGTTCTGCAATGGGCGCGCGCGAATGGATGCCCATGGGACGAGGAGACTTGTGCTAGTGCAGCTGGCGGTGGTCATCTTGAAGTTCTGCAATGGGCGCGCGTCAATGGCTGCCCATGGGACGCGAGTACATGTGAGGAAGCAGAAAGGCAGTACAATCATGAGATTCTTCAATGGGCGCGTGACAATGGATGTCCTTCAGTCAAGCGGGTAGGTCTCCACACTGTGCATTCCATTTTTGCCACATGTACCTTACTCAAGTGCAGGTAAAATGTTGGACCATAGCCACTCCACTTCAAACATATCAAGAGAATGCAGCTCTGTAAACCTGGCAAGAAGAGTTAAGTTGTTCATTTAAACTATCACCTGTGCTCACAAGCGGAAGCGATGTTTCTTCTTGATGTTGAGCGACTTGGAGATACGCTGCATGATCCTGTTGAAGGGGCCCACAGTGATGAACAGCTCGTAGAGCACCTGTAGCCAACAATTCATCAACATGTGGAAACCATACACGAACGAGTCTGATGTATTCCTTCATACCTGTGTAGCCATGCACCCAAGGGCCATAAAGTAGAGTTGGATTTTGAAGTCCGAATCGAGATCCTCCTGATAATGAGAGTCATCAGCTCTTGGCTCAACGAACGAAGGAGGGACAGATAAGAGAGGGCACCATGTAAAGAAGGTCGCGCATCCATCCAAAGGGCACGAGGGTTAACCAAGTGGCCACGGCAAGCGCGATTATGATTGTGATGACAATCAGATCTGATATATGGGATCCAATCAGCACCAAGCCCATCCACTAGATAACACTTGCGAAGGAAAACGTACAGTTGTGCCATAACTCCTTGCGGAACGGGTGGCCGATAGAGAAGGCGATGGCAGTAGCGATATACTGGAAGTTGCACATCAGCCATAGGGTCGTCGATTCGTACGACTGCCAGTAATCACTGTTGTTGTTCAAGAAATTAGTAAGGTGTATGTGTCGAAACGTTGGGGAGAAGCTCAGTACCTTCGTTCGCTGGCACCTTTGTTAACCGGATCAAATCGCTCAAACCAGTCCTGGGCGAATAGCAACTCCCGCGCTCCCACGATGAAAGCTATCACAATCATTGCCTGTACACACAATGTTTGCCGTAGGTTCATCGTGAGGGTGACTGAGAATTCTTAGTTACCTGGCCTAGCATTGATGCAATGACGGTTGAGTTGATTAAGCTAGCCGAAGGTCTGCGCAAGAGAAAAGCCAGTCACTACGTTATTGAATGAAGTTGCTTCCGAATAGGAGATTGGAAAAAGTTCGATCATACCGTCGATTTGTAAGCGTAGAAGCGGCATTGGGATAGAGAATAAATAAGGAAAGCGGGAACACAGTGAACAGGTCCTGTACGATATACATGCTGAGGAGGAGTTAGACTTGCGTGACAAGGCTTTTTGTAGTGTCGTTGTACTTACCCATCCGAAAAGTCGGTTCCATGATGGTAGAGCATGAGAATGACCGTATGCATGATAACTACATAGATGAGCACCAGGAGCTTGAAAGCTGACAAGGCATTGGCCAGTGCACCTCGTCCCTCCCTGGTGATGGATTAATCCGCCCTGTGAACTCATTCATTTTCGACTTCAACGAGGAGGCTGAATACCTGATGAGAATTTCAGTGCACCTAATGGAAGGGAGAGCATAGGTAAAGGGACTGACGACCGAGGCCTCTACTCCTCCTCCGCCCACGGCGATGCCCGCATGCGCAGCTCTGTGTATATGCAGACGTCACCGTTAGGTCATGCATGCCAAAGTCCTCCTAGTAAGGGGCTAGAATTACCGCAGCGCACCGCAGTCATTGCCTCCATCACCGCACATGCCAGTCACAAGACCTGTGCTATTGATGAAGTTGACGACCTGTACACGTATTTGAGATTCAGTCCTGTTGCGGTGCTACCAATGGATCTGAGGTAGAAGCACGAACCTCGGCCTTCTGTTCGGGTGAGAATCGGGCAAAGATACGCACGTCAAAGAGGATTCGTCCTAATAGGTGTGGGTCATTGGTCTTGAGATAATCGAAGGCGTTGCCTGTGAGGATAAGCTCTTCAGGCTGAAAACTGCGATTCTCCCTGTCTTGTTGATGTTCGCCGTTGGCCTTCGTGCCATTCTCGTCCAACATAGACTCTAGATCTTGTAGTTCATCATGGAGTACGTCGATGTCAAGGAAGGCGCTTCGCAGTGGATCGTCAACGCTCCGTATGTTGTGTCTGGCTCGCCATTGACGATACCTGTCGACCAGGGAGCCGCGTTTCTCGGGCTTCGGGGTCTGCTTTTGGCCTGGATAGATCATCTTCTCCTTGAAGTGGATTGGCTTGGACGAAATGTGCCTGTCGGTCCATTCCTGCCCAATGTCCCTGCCAGTGTCAATGTTGATCCACTGAAGACCGTACGTAGGGGCGGACTGGGATGCCAACGCCGAAGTGCCATCCTAGAAACAATGAATAGAACGGATCAGCGCTTTAACTTGGCCACGTTAGTGCACACGTGCTGGGATTACCTTGCCCGTGTGTCCGAGAGCTACAGGTGTCTGCGGCCCAAGCATTCCACACTCTCGAGCAACAGCGAGTGCAGTATATGGGCCATCTCCTACAGGTTACAGAAGTGAGTACCTAGCGAAATGTGGCAAGGACTGGACTTTGTTCTCAGCATGTTCACACATACCCGTGATGATGACCGGTCGGACGTCACCGTCCTTAAGATGCGAAATCACTTGCGCAGAATCCTCGCGTACTTTGTTCTGGAAGATCAGCAACCCTACATTGCTTACTCAGTCACGGATGACCTTGATGAAGTGGATGACAGCGAGTCGCAGTACCGAGGAAAACAAGGTCTTTGTCAATATGCTTGCGTTGAACGTGATGGATTTCTTCGTCCTCCTCCAAGACATTCAACTTGACGGCAATGCCCAAAATATAATGGCCCTTGCGTGCGTACAGCCGTAGCGTATCGTCTAAATTCGCCGGCACTGTTTCAGGAATGAATAGGAGTGAGACCGGAGCATTGGTCGAATGCAAAGGTGCAGCAGCGGAACCTGTCTCGGGCAGCGAGAGATCACGGATCGTCTCCGGTGAACCCTAATAGAGCAACACAGAGCTGTGAGAGTGAACACCATGACGACCATCAACAAAAAAGTTCTACCTTGGTGAAGAGGTGGATTGAGTTGTCCCGCAACGACTTGACGATGACCGACATTCGCCGAAGGTTGTGCTCAAAGGGGAAAATCTTAAGAACCTTCAGCTCCAGCGCGTTATCGTCGAAAGGATGAATGTCACTCGTTCGACCAGAGGAAGAGAAATCTGAGGAAGATGTGCTGTAGGTGGAAGAGGAAGATGAAGAAGAAGAAGCGATGGAAGATGTAGAGTTATGCGAAGACAACATAGCCGATGAGAACACGGTGCCGTCTTTGAACTCGCGCATCTGCCAGGCACTCGCGTAGTACATCTCCACATCGATAGGGTGCCCAATCATGCCTTCCTCTAAACCCATCGGTTAATCGTCTCAGGGCAGATTCCACCTTCTGAGGAGCAATGGATAGAAAGATAGGTAAGCTTACCTGTCACGTAAGTGGCTGAGTGGCAACAGGCCATGATTTGCTTGATCAAATGCGTGGAGGGCAATGCGCTTGGCTTCACCACACCTTTCACAAAATGCACACGAATAGAATCCTCTTCTGATAAAGATTCCGATATAGAATCCGTCCTCTGTTTACCCTTCCCGCTGGACCGCTTCACCTGTTCGAGAGAGAACTCGGTAGGCAGCGTCGAGGTTAAGCTCAATCCATTCTCCGTCAGCGTTCCCTACATTCCACGTGAGGTCAATTCTCAAGTATGAATACAAGGTGGGCCTTACGGTACCGTTTTATCGAAGCACATGATTCTGATCTTGCCGCTCATCAGAATGCGTGATGGCGAGATAGTGTAGATGCCATACCTACCCGATGAGCAGGCTTCATGATCAGCCATACGCTATCAATAGGAGTAAGAGGGCTAGATGTACTTTCTCAGATTGAGTGCAGCAATGCCCTGCGCCATCAGCTGCATAATCGGAATGGTCACCGGAACCTGAGGGTCCATGGGAGTTCAGTTCGTGCACGAGCTTGCGGAAAGGCAAGGGGTGGCACACGCACAAGTATCGTAATGACTTCACATGAGCGTAGAATGTTGTCCCACGTTCCAACTCGGTATTTGTCCCAAAAGGAGAAGGCTATGATAAACACTACCGGCGCAAGCAGGAGGAGGCCAATAATGAATAGCGTAGTGTGCTTGCGATACCGAAACACGACCTCACTCGGATACAGAATCCTCCTAATGAGTCCTCCTTTCCGCGTATTGAAGCCTAAAAACGCAAAGCATGTGCATAAAATTGAGTGTCGGACACTGATGTTTCCTCCACGAAAGGGCGCTCACCTGTGGAGTAGACGAGCGCTAGAGCGCGCTCTGCACCTGCGTCAGGTACCACTTTGAGCACCCGAGTGCCAGAGAAGAGTGTGCTCTTGATATCATGCAGTTGGGAGTAAGTCGAGGGATTGTCGTCGTCCTCTTCCTCCTTTTCACTGATTGCGTACTTCCTGTAACGCCACATATAGAAAGGAACTTGTTCGCTCAGCACCAAACCTGGGCACATATGCGATTGAGGAGGTAAGACCTGACTGGCGTAGATTCGCCAGTGAGCTGTGACTCGTCCACAACGCACTGGCCGGACACAATCACCAAATCAGCCGGGACCACTTGATTGTCATCCAATGCAATGATGTCGCCATAGACGAGGCCTCCGCTAGGCAACGCGATCCACGATCCGTCACGTCGAGTTACCACAGTAGATTGTCTACTCCAGTGAAAAAGAAGTGAGGAGGAGCTCCTTAGAAGGCAAGAACCCATCGTACTGGTTGATCATGAGTTGGATCCTCTTGGTGTTACGCCGCTCATCCCACACGGTCAGCGTGACGCTGAGTATCGTTATGCCCAGAACGACGGACGCATACACCTGTTAACATACCCGTTAAAATGAAGTGCTGTTACTAGCGGAACCATCGTACAGTGTAGTCATCTACAAACCAAAGGATGCACGTAGCAAGTATAAACACATGAAATGGCGAAAGCATCTATCATAAAAAGGTTGAGGTTGGTGAGCTGCAGTGAAGATGAGCTCATTGCGGAAGATGTTCGTACCACTCTTAACCACGCAGTGATGATGGGCTCCATTGGAATGTTGAAGGTGTTTGGTCCACTCATGCTGTACATTCCCATCAGAACGTACGCATCAGCGGGAATGATCTCATTAACCAGGTTGAGATGAAGTAGGCGCATACCGCATGCGATGCTGAGCTACATCACGATCCAGTCCTGCCACTTGTTGGGAAATATCACGGCACTTGAGCTCTCTGAATGGCCTGGAGAAAAGAGAAAGTCTCGATCAACACGCTCAACAGAGTGGTCTGTTAGCGGGATGTGTACCGCAAAAGGACGTAGGTCGAGAGCTCCTGCTGGTACACGAAGCGCAACTGCTGGAACTCGAACCATCGCACGTCATCTGACTCGATTTGCAAGTACGCCATGTGGTACCGTCCTTGAGCCTGATGAGCATTCCCCAAATCGGAACGAAACAATGCACACGAAGGCACGCGTGAGTGATTAGCAGACAATCAATGGATTCTTCATGAACACAACGATGATCCAAGTGTCCCTTCATCGTACCCTGACGAGGAAAGAGGTGGCCTTGGCCATGCTGGTGCGTTTCTTCGTGAGCGTGGGCCAGAGTCGCGGATACCAGAGCGTGAGAAGCCCCAGCGCTCCGCCGCTGAGCAGTACACCGACCGCGAAGATGAGCAGCTTCACGAAGCTGTCCTCGTACCCGATGAAACCTTCCACGTCGTTGCCATCCTGAACACAGAATATTTTCAGTCAGAATTTTCTTAGACACTCCTTAATTGTCATAAAATTCAGCAATATTTTGGGAAATAGAAATGATGATTTGTGAAAAATAACATATATATTCCAAAAAAAGAAGAGGGAGGCGCGCACTTCAAAGTCGTGAAAATCACGGTCTTCATCCTCGGCTTGGCGAGAAGTCGCGGCGCTGCCGCTGATGATACCGTGCGCCGTGCGGCGGCGGCTGGTGGGACTGTCGGGTGCCCGTGGCTCTGCCGCCGTCGCCGCTTCCATCACGGTAGACGCGTACACTTGCGCCCGCACACGAGCAAATCCCACAAATTGGCGATTTCAGGAATCTTAAATATTTAAACTCTTTTATGAAATATTAACAAAATTTTGAAACATTTCATAAATGCGCAATGTTGAAAATCTTGTACTGTGGCAAATAACTTCAAATTTTTCAAATGTTTCCGATGGCTTGAGTCAACTCCGACAAACAAAATGGGGCAGCGGCTACAAACAGTTGGCTTGTCGCGTCCTGGTCCTCTATCTCGCATCTTCCCTCTTCTTTTTTATTTTTTCATCGTCCAACAGGGATTTGGAAATTGACAATCTCTTGAGGGCGCGGAGATGGCAAGCAACCAGTACGACAGCGCACAGGCGGTCAGCACAAGCTATCGACGAACGATGAATGGTACCCTTAGCCAACCGAGTGTGAAGACTCATTTTTGCCTCCTCCCACTCTCCCCATCGCACGAACCTTCCCGTTTTCATCTGATGAGTCCACTATTGAAACGCGAAAGCGGAGAAGAACGAAAGCGACAACGAAAGTTTCACCCTTTTATTTTCCTCGAGTAGAAATGCTTTACACCAATTTTCTTTCCTTTTCTTCATTTTCAAGCTTTTATTTACTTGTGTAACTTTTTGACTTTTTTTTCTATTGTTAAAATTGGTTGACTTGGTTTGTTTGCCTTATGCAGTGGCGGACTACGCGTCTATCAACCCAACGCAGTTCCGCGACTCCTCCCGAACCGTCAGTCGGGAGGACTCGGGCGCGGAAGTGTTCGGTCATGGCGAGGTCGATCCCAAGGCCTATGCCAAGGCCAGGTACGCATGCTTCACGCAATCCTGCCGGAACCGACTCTGGTGCATGTCTGATCGCGCTTCTCCTCTGTAGCTCCATCCGCACTTTCTTCAACGTGACAAAGTGCTTCATCGGTGCCGCCTCTTTCGAGCTGCCATGGGCAGTCAAACAAGGAGGTACTGCAACGTTGTTCAGAGCCATAGTTAACGCCAATGATCACGTGACCTCATTGGGACTCTGTAACAGGCTTGATCGGTGGTTCGGTGGGTCTTGTCGTTCTCGGGATTATCTCTCACTACACACTCGTGATCCTGGCCAAGTGCGGTCATCTCACCAACAAGTCCTATCCGACCTATCCTGATGTTGGTAGGATTCACCTTGATCTTGATCTTGCACAAAAGTTGTTCATGTCTAACTGTATTGATCACACTTGCGCAGGTCGAGAGGCATTTGGTAAAGTGGGAGTCATTTTGGCGTGGGTGGGTATTATCTCGGCGACCATTGGAGGTCTGGAACTAGTCCCTTCTCCTTCACTCTTCGCACATCTCATATGAATGCTTGCGTTTGTGTCACAGCCTGTGGTAGCTACTTGATTTTCATCGGTTCGTCGATACAAAAACTGCTCAGTGGCTACACAGACGTATTTGAATACAGGTACTATCATTCCTCCTCAAGGACTGAGCTTCATTCTGATCCTTGCTTACGTGACGACATAGTGCTGTATGTACCCTGTTTGTGATTCCTCTGGTGATCGCACTTTCATGGCTACGGAGTTACAAAGTTCTCGCTCCGACCTCCATCTTGGGTACATCACCTATTATGACCATTGTCAGCCTAGCTACATAGATAGAGTATCTCAATGAGTGTATTACGTCAGGCATTTGCGCACTTTTATTCTCTCTGGTCGCCACGTGGGTCGATATTGGCATGTACCATGAGGCCAAGTCTTTTGACGATTATCCTGCGATCCAGATTACGTACATTACTCTCTTTCTTCCTCTCTACTGAGTGACTTAGTAACGATTCATCCTGCAAACTATTTAGATCGTATCCCCTATTCCTTGGCAATGCAGCCTTCCTGTACCTCATTCACTCAGTCGTGCTGCCCACCGAACAATCCATGGTATGGTCATCTTCCCGTCCTTCTTCCTCATCAAAAGAACTTAACGTTCGTGGTAGGAGCACAAGTCCAGATTTTCTGGTGTAGTTGCCATTAGTATTGTGTTCGTCACCCTGCTCAACGTAGCCTTTGCCGTCACGGCGTACCTGTACTACGGCGAAGACACGAAACAGAATGTACGGATGCTCATTCTCTCCCGATGAACGAGAAGGAACAACTTACAACCTATCTCTGCCTTTATGATACAAAAAGGTAATTGATAATCTTCATGGCGGTGTGGTGGAAGTGTTGGTGCGCATCTTCCTTTCGCTCGATCTTCTGTTTACGGCTGCACTCTTTCTGTTCCCGACTTCGGAGATCCTTGAGTACGCGCTTCTCGATCGCAAACTCTTTGGCAAATCTCGAGTCGTCGAAATGCAACGGAACCTCATTCGGTATCGATGACCAACCTATCTGCTGGTAACTACACAAGTGCATGTGAATGACTCACTTTTCTGAACTCTCGTACAGATTTATTATGGTAATGGTCACCGCGGCAGTGGCGCTGGCTATCCCGTTCTTCTCCGTGATGACTGGGCTTACGGGCGTATTTGGAAGCAACTTATTGGGCTTCCTGTTACCACCAGCCATCTACCTGAAACTCAAGTAGGTCTTCCTCTTTCCTTACGGTTGGTCATCAAGATAATGAACATTTTCTCACACATCGCCGTTTGCAGCTATGCACAGGGCAACTTCAGGAAGATCAGACCGGGAAAGTTGCTCAAGTTCAAGAAGAAGTCCTGGATACGGCTCTTGGACTACTCGTTCAGCTTCTTGGTCTTCTTGTTCGGCGTGGCAATGCTCGTTCTGGGTCTGCAGGTGACCACGCATTCCTTTTCTGTCGTTTTCGTTCTTTGCTTGTCGCTTTCTCTTTTTTGACTTGAGACCCTTATTCCCGGCTTCCCAGGCTTTCATTCGTGAGATTATTGACAAGTACACGGATGGCACCCTCCTTGATGACTAAACCAGCCGTCAGCCGGTCCTGGCTTCCTTTTCCTTGCCACTGGTGGTTCCGCAAGACACAAGAAAAACATCGATCGGCCATTTTCCCTATTCTTTTCCACGTGATCAATGGAATGCTCTAACATTCTTTCTACATACCCCAAATATTTCCCATCTTAGGAAGGTGCAGTTTGGCAGCTCGCCGTCAGGCGCACAGGCCAACCTCCCGCCAACCACAGTTTTCCGTGAGCCACCTGTGGATCCCTCTCTTCTGAGTGACCGCTCCTGAAAGAAAGTCATGCACCACGGGAGGGATGCTGAGCAATCCTACAAACACTTCCGAACCCTCGCCCAGACCAGAACACACATTTCCACACAGAGAGACCTCTCCCTAACTTAACCTTCTCGTCCTCACGATGAGTGCTGCTGGCGCGCGACCTCCTACACAAGACCTCGATGCAAGCCTTCTAGACACGGTACGCCACTTCTAATCCCACCACCGACCTATGTGGGAACTGTTAGGATTTCCATCTCATCTCAACTTTCCAACTCAGGTGATGGCCCAGCTGGCAGCCATCCGTAGGCTTGCCCAAGAAGGATTGGACGATAGCGCGCAACACAACATGATGAACCAAGAACAAGGAGCAGATGGTGACGAACCTCTTGGAGATGCCGGCGACGATGACTATGAGGATGAGGGTGCGGATGATGATGATGATCATAACGATGATGAGTATAATCTCTCTGCAGAGGAAGGAGAGATTCAAGACGAGGTTGCCCAGTTTCACGAAAGGAAGCTAAGGCGCGCGTTGGAGATCGCGCAGCGTTC
Source organism: Acanthamoeba royreba (assembly GCA_000826365.1). Classification (NCBI taxonomy): domain Eukaryota; phylum Discosea; order Longamoebia; family Acanthamoebidae; genus Acanthamoeba; species Acanthamoeba royreba. Next base: position 57,091 of record CDEZ01020757.1, read on the forward strand.
CCACGAGTTGAAGCAACTTCTTCATTCCCTTGTGCCCAACGATGGTAGATGATGGGGACCTGTTTGTACGAGCGAACAACTTGACTAAAAGACTAGCAGGCTGGGCTGTTTGCCATCCCTCTCTCTCTGTGCCCCGCAACCGCAAAACGCACTTTGACGTTGATCCTTAGGCAGCGGCTACTGGTGGGGACCACGATCAGATGTGCGAAAACAGCAAACGTCATAACATGTTTGCTGTTGTCGGCCAAGAATAGAGCACAAATAAATAACTTTGATATGTACACACATGAGCGAGAAGGGACGCAGTCGTAGCCGCTACGTCGTGGCGGCGGTGGTCGTGTTGGTTCCGGGCTCGGACGCGATCAGGGTGCTCTGTGAGGCCGAGACGGCCGCAGGAGGAGCGGCTGCGGGCGCGATAAAGCCAGGGAGGTGGGCTGCGGATTCCGAGTGGCAGATGACTAGCGCATCGTCTAGCACGCTGTAGATATCCTCTCCCTCCAGCTCCTTGTTCAGCTCTTGTCGCAGGAAGTCTAGATGGGAGTCATGTTAACCCTAACCCAGGTAAACGACCAAGGACGGCACGTACCGGCCCATATGAACTCGGCGAAGGGGATGCTGGTGGCCTTGAACCCTTTGCGACTCTTCACTGCCCAGGCCAAGCTGCGGTAGGCATCGTCGGTCAAGTCTCCCACGTTCTGCGGCAGCAAATCCTGCTCGGTACCAAGATAAGAACGTGAGGATCCCTCGAGAGGATACGAATCGTACCGGCGAAAGCAGATCCTTTCCATTCTTCGTGAGATAAGTACACTTGTTCCGCTTCATCTTGTCCCAGAACTCCTCATAGGACAGGTCGGACAGGTCGGCTAAAATCTGTACATGCAGCACCTTCAGGCCGTCGTTCACTTCGGAATCCTGTAAGTCGACTGAGTTAGATAGGGGTTCCTCGCATTGCTGATAATCTGCCTACCCAGAGGGCTCGTGCAGCATGATGTCGATCCAGCATGTAATACTTGTTCTCGGGACCGACCACCACAGGCACGGTCTTCTTTCCTATGTACTTGATCAACTTTTCTTGGGTGCTCGTCCTACAAAATGCAGCTATCAGAATGAGCTCCAATGTAGTCACTGAGCGAAACGTACTTGACCATCTTATTGATCTTCTTCGTTTGGTGAGCGACTGCGAGCCAGCCCACCGTGAACTGCGTAGGCCGGAGTGCAGAAATATGTACAGCAGGTCTGTATGCAGACAGAGCGTTAAATCTATGGCATGTCGGAGGTAAACAGCAGAATATGGGCTCTACCTCTCCTTGCGGTTAGCATGCTTCGTTCTATACAATTCTAGGAGGTTGATCGACCGGCTACGTCGTAGCTTCTTGCGTTTTTCCTTGGTCTGCTCAGCAAGAAACTTGGCACGAAGGTTGGTGTCGGAAAGACTGCGCCGCAATAGGAATGAACCTGATCCAGATAGCCTGCGCACCCGCGGATTCTTATGAGTTACTTGAGGCCGAAGAGGCTTCAAATAGATGAATAGGAGCAATTAGAAGAGAGCAGAGGATCATGAACCATGAGCCGATGAGAAGAGGAAGAAGGGCCATGAACACGGCCGCGAAATTTCCGACATAGAGGTTTAACAGCAGCGCAGCCACAATCACGCCCACCAGCCGAGTGAATCGCACGGCTAGCCGTGCGGGCACGCGCTGTGCAGTGAGCTCTTTGTTCTTAACGCCTTCTTCCTCAAGTGTATTCACTTTCTCTAGAGTGGTTTCGGTATGATGCTGTCTGCATATAAAGTGTGTGAAAGGTCAAATGCATAATTTTGCTCATCCGATGTGGCTGGTGACAGAACCAAAGAAGCCAAAGAGTCATCGCCATGCAAGAAGCATGGGACGGATAGGGTCGATGAAAACCCCACGCTATACATGGAAACTGTTTGTACACGTACCGCGATGACAATGGCGTTTCGCGGTCGTCTTCAGGTGTTTTGGTTTCCTTGCCTTCTTCTTTCCTCTCAGCGGCTGAGCTATCGGCGTCAGCTCGCTTCTTCTTTTTCTTTTTCTTCTTTGGTTCCTCGTCCATCTGCGGTGTATGTCAGCAGAGTCCATTTCATCAGAGAAAGTAGTAGAAAAGAATACCTGTTCAGTGTAATTGATTTGCGGTGGCGACCCAAAGTCGCTCCTGTAATAGTGTGCGAAACCGCTCTTGAGATGGGCGAAGAAGAGTTCTTGGTCCTCGTATCCTTCATCGGGATAATCGTCCTCGGCCTCTTCCTCTTCCTTATCCTGCTCTTCCTCCTTCTTCTCATCCCCCTGGGCTACTTCCACCTTCTGCTTCTTCCTCTTTTGTCGCTTCTTCTTCTTTTTCTGTTTCTTGTTCATACGCTTGATGAGGTAATGATTGTACGACTCCTCCAACGAGGGTTCATCCTCACTGTTGACTTCCTCTTGTGTGCTCTGATCGTACGTTTGAGAGGACGTAAGAGACAGAGACATGCTTCTCCGCTTAGTTCGGTGCAGACCAATGGGATGAGCTGGATAGATAGGTAAGGCCTCTAGGTCCGCCGAAGAGAGCGGAAGGCGGAGCGCTTCGCGGGGCGGTCGTGAGATTGCTGAGTTCGATGATCCGAGGAGAGTCTCATGAGAGCGCGAAGAAGTGCGGGCCGACTCACGGGCTGTGTGTATGCGCCGAGTGGGTGTCGTTGATGGATCTGTTTGCTTGATCTTGCTGTACTTGGCTTTGAGCGAATTTCCGCGCCGTCTTCTCTCTTTGGCGGGCGATGAAGCCGCTGCAGTCTGCTGCGTTTCAGCTGTTGATAGCACCTGTTCTTGCCCGGCTGGCTGGTCTGCTGCTTGCTGAATACACCCATCAGTAGAGAGAACTTTATCTTCCGTTGTGGGAGCTCCCTCTCGTCTCAGCTCCTTATCCTTCGTTATGCCTTTCTTATCCTTCCCTTCCTTTCCGTTGAGGTTGACCGCAATGAGCGGCATTGGGTCCTCATACGTAGAGCCTCGTCGCTTCTGCGGCTTAACCCTTTCGACCTCGGCCTTGCTTTTGATCTTCTCGTACATCGTTTTCGCTCTAGCCGCCTTGGGAGTACTCAAAGAAGTGTTAGATGGGCTGGTGATCGCCTGTGGCTCTTCGGTCATGGTGGGTACGGCCATCGGATTGGAAGTCAACGGAAGTTCGCCTTCAGAGGGTGCCTCAGCAATCCGGGTAGGCTTCTCTTCGCTTGCCTTGGCCTTCCTGCTTTCCTTCTCGTCCTTGCTTACGTCCTTCTTTGATTTGTCCTTCTTATTCTTTTTCTCTCTCTTCTCTTCACGACTCGGCTGCTCGTCGCGGCCGATATCATCCTTCCTTTCCGCCTCGCCGCCGATCATCAGTACACTCTGCTTCCTTCGCTTCGGCTCTTTCCACCGTTGCTCCTTCTTGGCTTCGTCTAGCTCCTCGTTGCTCCCTTGGCGTTCCACAGCCGTTTCATTGTCGTACGTGCTACCATTCAAGCCATCATTGACAGCAATCGGCTCCATTGTTGACTCAGAAGGTTCTGATGTCACTGCTCTGAAGAAAGTGTCTACCTCGAGAGGTAGCACCACCACCATACCTTCCTTGCGCGCTACATCATTCTTGGAGGCTACATTCGATCTCCTAAGTTCTCGCTCCCTAGGCGATTGTGACTGGGCGGCTTGGTGGTCACTCATTTCGCTAGTCTTCTCGATGCCGCGAAGCTCCTTCTCGGTATGTGACTTCTTTCGCTTCTTCCTCTCCTTCTTTCGCTGAGTGTCTGGTTTCGCCGCTTCATCAGCTGCTGTGTCCGCCGAATCCTTGTCATCAGCTAGACGAATCTTGTAGTCCTCCAGAGTATCCTCCGTCTTTCGTCTCTCCACCATGGGAGGCTCTTCATGTTGAGGTTCCTTCGCTCCCGCTGTGGCTGTAGTCGAGTTCGATTTAAGGAAGATACTGGGAATGATGTCCAGCGATCTGCTGAGTGCATCGTTTCGCAGCTTACGTATGCCACCGACCGCGTTCGCGGGCGCGGGGGTCGATCCCTCCTTCGTCTTCTTCGACACTTTGGCAACCGTCTTGTTCTCTGGCTTCTGCGATGTGGTGCTGCTGCTTTCATGACGTTCTAACTCCCGCTCAGACTTTCGTTTCTTGATCTTCTTTCCTCGTGAGTCCGGAGACGAGGAAGGCGGCAGCACGTAGGACCGTCTCATGTCGTCGTCGCTCTTGCTGAGTTTGCGAGAGCGTTTCTCTGTCGCCCAGGCCTTCGGGCTCATCTGGTCGCATGAACTGTTCTCCACTTGCGCCGCAGTATCTTCTTCTTCGGCTTTCGCTACCTTTTCGTCCTGCTTGCTTAGGGATACCGTGGGCGACAGCACCACTTTGGCGGACAACTCCTGCGTGGGCCCCAGAATGCATCGCAGCATCTCTTCATCAATGCCGCTCAGGCGCAGCTCGCGACTCCTTCGCTCGCTCGGAAGTAACTCAAGAGAGTTGCCCCTCTTGCGCGTACGAAAGCTCGAACCCGAACTAGAGGTCCTCAGAGCCCATCCACTCAGCGCAGGACTTGCCATATCCGCCTGGGTTGTCGATTTCTGCAAGGAAATAGTGGAGAGCGCATCATCAGCTTGTGCGCTGGAGCCTCCGTCTGCCTTGAGCGGACGCTTTGACCGGCGTTTGGGAGACTTGGAGGACGCATGGTTCTTGTCCCTCTTCATCGTATTGCCTGACTCAGAGGAGGGATCCTCGTCGGTGACCCGCCGACTGGTTGGATCTGCGCTGTCCACCCGATGTTCATGAATCTTTGATTTGACTCTCGGACGTCTCCGCGGCACGGGCTCGGTCAGTGCGTGAGCTGACTCTCCCTCTTCACCTGCTGCAATGGATGGCTGCTGTGCGACCTCTCCTCCGCTTGCAGCATGACTGCCAGGTTCCGTGTCCCTCGCCTTCTCCCGCTGCGCCTCTTCCTCGTCTGCAGTGTGCGTGCTGCTCTCTTCCTTCTCTTCCTTCCTTTTCTCTCTCTCGCGCTTCTTCCGCTCCGCCTTGTCCTTCTTCTTCCGCAAGAGTGTACCATCCTCGTCCGTGGTGGTCAGCACCATCACATCAACCCCCTCGCCGCGCGTCGTCTTCTTCTCCTTCTTCTTCTTGCGCCGCTGCTTGAGTGACGAAAGGGTGTGTTCGCCCATGACTGCATGATGAAGTGTGCGCATCCGCACACACGCTGGCGTGAGCTGACTGAACGAAGCACCAAACATGAGTGTGAAAATGCATGTTCATCAACTCACCTTCATTGGGCGGCGATTGCTGCTGCAGAGTGAGCGGGAGCACCATCGACCCGTCCTTCCCCAGCAGCTCCAACACGTCATCCACCGAATGCGACGTAGTCGCGTGCACCGTCGCCGGTTCCTCGTCGCTCCACACACCACTGCCACACCAATTATGAATGTATTTACTTTTTATTCCATGTAAAAAGTAATCGTTCACTAAAATTGACATAAAATTCATTGTAAATATACATTTCTAAACAAAAATTCAAAATTGAGAACAAAATAACAATCAAACATATAAATGAAATAAATAAATATAAAATAAAATTTTGCAAGTTTATTAATATAGAAAAAAAATAATTGAAATATACGCACCTGGTCGCCGCGGTGAGTTCGCTCCCTTGGTCGTGGTTTCCTCCACGCGTGACGTCAGGAAGGGACAGGTGCATGTCTGCGCTGACCAGTGTCAGAGGGAGTAGTACTGACCCGGTGCTCTCTCCTCCCACGTCCGCCCCTTCCATTGTCGCTCCTCCTCCACCACCACCTGGTCGCTTGCGTTCCATCATGTAGGCTAAGTAGAGAGATAGAGGAAAATGGAGGAATTAAGATGGAGTACTAGGGAGGGTAAGAGAGCAAGGTAGAGGGGGTCAAGGAGGGGAGGTGGCCCCTCGTCTTCCCCCTCTTCTTCTCCTTCTGTTGCTGTAGTCGCGAACCACTGTTCGTTTCTGCTTGTAAAATGAAGCTGTTTTGCAGTTTTGAAAAAATTACAGTATTCTTCAAAACGTTTCCGAAATAGCAATACCACTCGAAAAAAGAAGGTGGTGAGGTGGTTGATACCTCTCGTTAGCTCAGAGCACATACATGTGGGCAAAGTAGGCTGGCTTATGGAAGCACGGAGGTGAGGAATCATCGCAAGAGAAGCAACTAAATTCCTGCAGATGAGTGCGTTCTCTGTTAGTTGCGAATGTGGGACTTGATGTTCATGGAAGCACTCTCGTACTCTGGTCTGCGTGGAAGCCGGCTTGTCGATGCGGAAGAAGTTGACTCGCCAGGCCGAGCCCACTGGCCAGGCTTCCGACTGAAAACCGTTGCCTACGAATGTGCGGAGCACTGACCACGGAAGTTCTATATGGCCCCACCTATGATCATCCAATGAATCAATCAACTATGCATCTGCAATGATTGTATCATGACTGACACGATTGCGTACCATATCTTGCGAGAATCAAAGCGCGTAGCCTTGTAATTGAAGAGAGTGCAGGGCAGTTCTGAGCCCAGCAAACCCTGCATGAGAGTTGATCTGTGAGCAGAAGGCATCACCCATCGTGCAGGGGAGTTGTTACGTTGCAGCTGAGGGTCGGGTTGGTGATGTTGGACGCGAAGAAGACCGAGTTGGGGCTCAGCTCCACTTCGAGATAATTGTGCACCTCCTTCCCATTCGGTTGAGCGGGTCCGATGAAGGCCTCCACAACGTCTGTCCAATCATCAGCTGAGAACAAGTGCAACAACACTCCTCAGGGAGCTCAAGTACGTACCCTGATTGAACAGTGGGTCGTTACATCGCGTGTAGGTCGACTGGGGATTGTCGTCGGCACAGATGTAGAAGAGACGCAGCACATGCTCGTCATAGCACGCCTTCACCGTCGTCTGCTGTCGTGCTGGTCCTGTGTGGTTTGTTCATATTAAGAAAAATTTGTAAATTATGGAAAATTAAAAAATATAAATATTGTTAATAGAAACACTAACACTAACCCGAGCAGTCAGAGAGGATGAATTTGTTTGAGATTGTAGGCACAAGGTCCCAATTCAGAGGATGGGGACACGCTCGGACAGCAAAGGTGGGGGGAGCCTCGATGGTCACTGGCGCCGCGGCGGCAGCATGTTGTGTTAGCACAGAGAGAAACACCACTATCACGAATAAGAGTTTGTGTTGGCTTTGCTTCATCGTGCAGCAATATATTGCTGCGTTTCAGAAACCTAAAACAAATATTCAGTTTAGCCAATCCAGGCTCTTTTTTCACAATTGTTAAGGAGGCAGAATACGTGGCGGATCAAAAAGAAAATCAAAAGGAAGAGCAAAAAAACCACAGGAAATGGAGTGCCGTTAGGAAGGAGTGAGCACACGCGCACATTTCGCGCCCACACCATGGACAGGCCAAACCAGCAAGTAGCGTTTGACCCTGCAGGTGCCCCAAAGGTCTACCGCAACTTGTTACACGCATCCCGTGCCGCTTTGCGCTCGGGCAATGGGGCCGATGCCTCTATCCTCAAGAAGCGCTTTTCTGTGTACGGGACAGATAGCTGGCATTTGGTTCTGCAGGGGCGGCTTGCCTTTGGTGCTCCGAGACGCCAGCTCTACCGGGAGACCTTCCTCGACACACCGCAGTTCACCCTCGCTCGTGCAAACCTGTGGCTCCGTCTCCGTGAAGGGCAGTGTCGTAAGTGGTCTCTCAAGATTTGCCAGGACGCAGGCTACCACGAGCTGGACACCGAGCAGGACATCATTGCCTACCTGCAAGCCAATGGTCATCTAAGTTCCACCGTGGACACGCTTCGTAAAGCCTTCCCCACGAACTTGGCCCTGTTTGACACGGACCGCATCGTCGTCCACCACGGGGAGGGTTGCGAGGTCTTCTTCGACCTCACGAAATTCTTCGCGGGTGAGTATTACCTAACGGGCACTCTCAGGCTTCGCGCGAGCAAGTGTGACTTGGAGCGGCTCGAACAACTGCCGGACTCGGTGGTAGCATCACCGCCCAGCAAGATCATCGAGTACATCCGACGCTTCCACAAGAGCCTCTACCGCAACCTGCTCGCCAACCGCATTGTTCCCCGCCGACCAAGCAAGGCCATGGGCCAGAGGACACGCTTCCAGAAACCTCCCGACTTCTGGCCAGCCAAGCCTTCCAGTAGTCCCGTGATAAGTGCGTCTTTTTTATTTTTCCAATTATTTTTAAATTCTTCAACGTTGAACACAGATCCGGCAGCAGCAAAGGCGTTTCACGAGAAGTTCTTGGCAAATGGCCGGGTCCCTGACCATACTGCCGCCAAGCTGCGCAAGTATGGCACAAATCAACATTCGGGTAGAGTGTGTACATGACTCACTAAACATGTTGTTGCGCATGTGAGCAGCATCCCGGGCGTCATGGGGTATGGTGTCAGTGCTCGTCCTGATGGCACCGGGTTGTGTATAGCCGTCTACGTCCGCGGCGATCCCGACCAAATGCGCAAGGAGCATTCGCTGCTGCGCGAGCCGCAGTTTGCCCTCTCGCAGTTCCGAACACCGGGTGCGCTCGTGCACGAGAGCAGAGGCAACAGCGGCCTAGGTATTTACTCTGAAACCGACCTGGCGTTCGAAGACCGAGCACAGGGGTCGATCGCGCTTGTTGGACAGAGGAGAGGCAAGCACTACGCCGTGACGGCCTGGCACGTTGTTGATGGGGTCGACTCAAAGCTCGACCTCAAGACGTTTCAGGACGCATGCCATCGGGCGAACAGCCTGCATAACCAAGCACACCTCAAGGAAAAATGCTTCTTCGTCATGGATACTCGCTCGGGGTCTGGCTCATTCGCACCACTCGGTAAGGTCTCAAAAGCCGCTTACGGGCCCCAAGTGGACGCTGCAGCGCTTCTGGTTAGTTCCGATGCCGAAAAGTATCTTCGCTGCCATGAAAGCCCACCCACCGAGATTAGGCAACTCCCCGACACCGTGCTTGCCGTGGGTGCTGAAGTCTCGTTTATTGGTGCCACCAGCGGCAGCACGAAAGGCCGGCTCTACCAATTCAACCACACCTTCACGGCTGAGGATCACCCGCCACTCAGCAACCTGCTCCTCTTGCAACACACCGCAGAGGACTCGATTGCTCTACCAACTCGAGGGGGAGATTCGGGCGGACTCTGGTTCGTCGAGTTGAACGAGACTCGCGTTCCTGTGGGCCTCCATCGTGGCAGCTATGAGCTTGATGGGCAATGCCTCTCTGTAGCCAACACCATCGACGACGCTTTGAAGCAACTGCAACTCGCAGATATTAAGGTGTGCTACTCGAAGATCTGCGACTGTGGCGATGAGGCACAAGAGGAGGGTGATGATGATGATGATGATGAAGAAGAAGAAGAAGAAGAAGAAGAAGAAGAAGAAGAAGAAGAAGAAGAAGAAGAAGAAGAAGAAGAAGAAGAAGAGAAGCGGAGAGCGGCACAATGGAAGCCTATCCTGACCGGCCTAAGCCTGGGAACAAAACCTATCGCTCATAACGTTGCACGCTTCGTGACGGAGGAACTCGATCCCGCGCAAGTCAATACGGCCGAGGACAAGCATGCCCTTCTCAAGAGCATTGGCTTTGACAAAGCCGGTCACCGAGAACAAATCATAAATGCTCTCTCGGACCACTTTGCGCCGCGGGCAGACTAATAAAATGTACCCTACAGTCTACGTACTTAAACATAACTGCATAAGGCTTAACAGCTATCAGAAGAAGTGAAGGTGAAACAGCGTTTTGTTTGCATCTTGACCTCACATTGGCCACATTAAACACATTTGTGGATGTATGGTCCACCTACTCAGTGCCGATGATCAAGTTGAGCTTCAAGTACGACGGCAACTTCGAAAATCATCAAGAGAAGTCGGAGCGCAAGCCACCATGAGCGAAGTAAACAGAAGAACCAGACAGGTGAATTCGAAAAGTCTGGCCAGGAGCAAAGAAAGAAAAACAGAAGAAATGCTACGAAGGCAGCCAGCCACTACGGCGTGGTGGCGATGGGTGGTGTTCGCGGCAGTGAGCGTCGCCTGCCTCAAGAATGGTGTGGACCTCTTTCCTGCCGCCTTCCCCATGGCCAACCTTGCCATCCCCATGCAGCGACCTGCCGCTCTCACGCGTGCTCTCGAGGTATTTTTATAATAAAATATTATAAAAATTTTAATAATTTTTTATAGTCTCTGATAATAATAATTTTGCAATTAATTTTGAGAATTTGATTATTTCAAGAAAATTATACAAAATATGCAACTGACTTAGGGATAAATGGCAGCTGGCACGGGAGCAGGGCTGGACACCTGCGGAGGGTGACTTCCAGCAGGCAGCGACGTTTGCAGGATCGGAAGAGGTGCAGAACTTTGTGGAGCTGGAGGAGGTACAATGAAGAAGAAGGCCTTTTTGGTTGACTTCACTGGAAGTCACCTCTCACATGTGGGCTGATCAACAATCACGATCAATATGGCTGGTCCATCACAGGGATTGGAGGCCTGGCAGCGACTATTGTTGGGCACCTATGATGCTCATCAACAAGAGGACGCATCGACGGGCGCCGTGAACAGAACGATAACCATCAAGCAGATCCTTTACTATCCGTACAAATGGCGCGTACGCCATTTCCGAGAGGGCAACGTTACCGAGCTTTACGTCAACTTTGGACCTGATGGTGAGTGTCTGTTGCTGATATTCTCACATTGGTCTCATGAGCTCAATGTGCACTTACCTTGGTGGGATCAGGCAGGCCGTGTGGATTTAAGCAGATACTGCCCGAAGATGAGCCGGGTGTTACAATTGATCATGAGCAAGCACGCCACATCGCAGAAACTGCTGCTAGGGTTCGTGTAGCCTTGAGACAGCCCGATCCATGTAATTCACCATATTTCTACGACAGGCTGCACCCTGGCATGTCAGATTTGACCTCTTTGAAGCAGTCGAGAGTTCACATCAGAAACATCTGGGCGGACGTACCGATCACACGTTTACTTACGAGAGAAAGGCGTTGCGATTGGGCAAGGAGGGTGAGGGTCGCTTCAAGTTGACGCTAGTGGTTGGTGGAGAGAAGCTTACTCGACTCAGGTACACTGCTGCGCCGCTTCACCATAGCTAACGCCGCACTCACACATAGCGTTATTCTCAGTTACTCTGTTAAGATACCAGAAACCTTTGAGCGCCGCTTTGCCGAGATGAGGTACCTGGATGTAAAGGGCAAAATGAATACCGATTTGATACTGAGAAACCCCAACAGGTCGTACAACGAAACTCTGGCCGCTGTAGCAAGCATTGCCATGGTAGTGTTATTTGTTATCCTCGGTTATGGTATCGGCTTGTTCTATCTCATCCGGCAAGGTACCATCATCACACATGAGTTCTTACCATGTTCCGCTAATGAACGTTTCTTGATTCCCTCAGGATGGGTCGTCTGGAAGCCGGCCCTAGCGTCAGGCATTTTTGTTGGATTTCTGCTCATGCTTTCAACTCTTAATGAACTGCCCCTCTCGTGGATGGAGTACGATACAGCGGAATCTGCCTCCACATTCATGGCCAACAACATCTACTCTGCCTTGACGGTCTTCGTGGGCGCCTCATTCTGGTTCTTTCTTTCCTATATGGCTGCCGAGTCCCTTACTCGCAGAGCCTTTCCTCATCACCCTCAGGTGTGGCGGCTGTGGGAGGCCGCACAGACTTCTGAAGTTGTCGGGAGAGTGGTACTGACATTTCTTTCTCAAAGCATTCCTAATGGCCGATTCTCACTTATTCCCCTCTAGGTGAGTGGGTACATGCTTGTTCCAGTCTTCTTCTTCTACGAAATCCTGCTGTACCTTATCTGTCAGGTGCGCTTCATGTCACCTAGCATTGCATACACGGATGTCTTATCACCTCTCATTACAGCGCGAGCTAGGTTGGTGGGTACCTTCTTCGGTCCACGAGCATCCAGATATCGTAGCCACCTACCTTCCTTGGGTATCATCAATAGCGCTGTCACTACAGGTACACCCTTCTGGATTCCAGAACTATTACCCAATCAAGAGAACTTAAGGAACCCTCTTCCTCTGAAGGCAGGGTCCTGGGAGGAATGCTGCTTCCGTGCTGTACCTCTATCTATTGCTGCAATTGTGGGCCGCCGATTCAACCGAGAAAAATTATCGATCAGCCTGGCGATGATCGTTCAGGCGGTCGTTTTTGGGGCGGCTCACGCAAACTATCCATCAATACCTTCGTGGGCGAGGTCAGTCTTCATTGCTCCAGCTTTATGCTGCGCGAACTCCTAACCAGCTTAACTTCAGATTGGTCGAACTCATAATCCCGTCGTTCATGTTTGGCGCTGTCTATCTTCGATATGGCTTGCTGCCGTCCATCATTCTTCATTTCGTATTCGACGTGGTGTGGTTCGCACTTCCACTGTTTGCCACCCCCGCGATATTCGACCAAACTATGGTAATTGTCCTCGCGGCCGCGCCGCTGTGGCTCGTGATTGGTAAGTGGACATTCACCACACTTAGGAGTAGGGGCTCCGCAAGCATTACCGTACGTACTATGCTTCCCGCTGAAGTGCATCTGCTCGTGTTCTCATTTCACTCTAGGCTCCGCTCAATGGAGAGTGGCGGCCGACAATTAAGTCGGACGATAAGGCGACAAAGGATCGTACCAAACCCAAACGAAGGTTCAAGCGCGTGCAACTTAACGCCCGAGTAGTCATCCTACTCTTGGTGATTGCTGCCTTCGGCTTGGGCCTATGGCTGTATGGCCACGTGCCGCCTAAATGTGACACTCCTCCTTTGGAGGTCACGCGCAGCAAGGCAATCGAGTGCGCGAGGGACGAGCTGATAGCGCGCTATGGCGAACATAAGAACGTCACTCAGACTGGGTTAACGATGCGGCAAGTCGTCGACGAATGGTATGTGATCACTGCGGTCATCGGCGGTCATTGTGACGACGAAGAGGGAAGCTTTGTATGGGCATCCGAGGCTGGAGAAGAGGGTTTCGCAAGAGTCATGTCTGCCGGATATCTGGAACCCCCACAGTGGCAGGTCAGATTTGTGCAGTTCGACATTCACGAGCGTAACGCCACCCTGAGGGCTGAACGATTCGGCGTAGCGATCAAGCACAACTCACAGGCTGCCCAGCAGGACGCAGAGGGGCAGATCCACCGTGTGCGACACAAGCTGCCGGAATCTGCTGGCGGTGCCAATCTCACGAAGGATGATGCAGAGCTGCTTGCTCGCAGTTTCGTGCAGACGTTACCCAAGTTTACTACGGCGACAAAGGATGATCTTCTGCTCGTATCGTCGAGTTCGGAGAAGCAGCCAAACCGCGTTGATTGGAAGTTCACGTTCGCGGATCAGAGGTTAAGCCTGAACCAGGGACAGGCGCGCATCGAAGTTGACATGTCGGGTAACGAAGTGAGTGATTATCTCTTCTTCGTTCATATGCCGGAGGAGTGGCGTCGAGAGCGGCAGAACGATGAGGCGACTATGCGAGTGATCCAGCAGGTATGCTCGGCCATCGTTATGCTTGGCTTCGTCGTGGCATTCCTGACGGCCCTCGTGCGGTGGAGCACTCGAAGCGAGATCAACGTGCGCGTTCTTAAATGGACCTACCTTTTGCTTCTTCTTTGCTTCATGGCGGCATGGGTCAACAACTATCCGCGCGTCATCGAGAACAATCTCGATACCTCGCAACCGCTCTACAACCAGATCCTTGTTCGCTCGAGTGTGAACCTTCTCAAGTTCGCCACCCTGTCCTTCGTTCTTGCGCTGATACTAGCCCATCTCCATTACCGTTACCTGGACATGGAAGGTTCCGAGCTCTTCACGCTCGACGTACGTTCCACGACCGTCAAAGCGATCATCGGCCTCGGACTGGGCACGGCCTGGGGCGGACTCACATATGGCCTGCGCCAGTTTATCATCGAGCATGTCTGGGATCACTCCTCGCCATCTTGCCCCTCATTCTCATCTCTGGAAGCCTACCTCCCGGCGATCGACGTTGCACTCGATGGAGCACGCGCGTTCTTTACCACGACCCTCGTATTCCTCATGATCGTGGATGCGGGCGACAGGTTCCATTCGGGTCGACCCGGGCTGATGCGCCGACTACTTCTCTTCGTCGCCTTCCTCGTGGTTGGCGCAGTTCTAGAAGGCGCATCATTCGGCGAGCACGCCACCAGCCTCTTGCGTGACTGGGTCCTGCCTTCGATCATGTTCGGCGTTCCTCTCTACGCGCTGCACGAGGTTGTCTTCTCGTGCGATCGTTCGCTCGTACCATCAGTGGTGGCCGCGCTTACAATCCTCGATGCCGCTCGTGAGGCCCTGTGGAATGTCTTCCCGGGAGCCTTGCTCGGATTCAGTCTGATGGTCATTCTCATCGGCTTCCTCTGCCTCCGATGGACCACTGCGCTGCAGCCCACTGCCGAATCTCGCCTAACTGCCGATCAAGCTGGCCCTTTACGCTCAAAGAAGGATGCCTAACTGGCCATGTGGAAAGAACGCGAGGATGATTTCATTTTCACAGCATGTGCATGTAAGCCAATTATTTAAAGAATGACAATTATGCACAGAATTTGAATATTGAATATTTTAGAATCTTCACATTTTTGCGTTGTGGAATTTGCACTTAATACCACAACATCGGACGTGAAGGAGAAGAAAGGAAGAAGATGGAGGAACAAACAACACTCGAGCACGAGGGTTCCATGTGGGAAAGCCACCTGCCGGCCGAGGTGGTGCAGCGCGTGTTCGTCCACCTGGCGCCGGCCGACCTCGCTCGCGCGGGTCAGGTGTGTCGAAGTTGGTACGAGCTGGCCTTCGACGACCGCATGTGGGAAAAGGCCCATCGGCGCACCCTGGGCGGTCCGCTCCCGACGCCGCTCAAGATCGGCAGCAAGAAGAAGCAGGCCAAGGCGGCTGTGCTCTTGGGCAAGGACTCCGTGGTGACCTGGCGGCAGGCCTGCGTCGATGCGCTGCGTACCATCGCCGAGCGACGCGCGGCTCAGCACGACCTGCCACCCTTGTACCATTCGGACAGACAACTCCGATTCAAGCGGAATAAGGTGGCCAAACTGCTCGAGTGGGCATGCGCTTTCGGACACCACCGCTTCGTTGATGACGTGCTCCGCAGTGATGAGGCTCACGATGTGCACACACTGAACACGAGTACACACTCACTCGCCAAAGCGCTTTTTTCGTAAGCTGACTTGTGTGCTTACTTCTCATGTGCGTCCCTTTTGGTCTGATTCAGGTCATTGTGGGATTCACTTACTGTGGGAGCCAAGAACGGCAGAAATCCCGCTGATGGCCTTTCTGCTTGGCGTGGCAGCAACACAAGGACACCGCAAAACGGTCCGCGTGTTGTTGCGGCATCGCGCTCCTCCTTTGGTGAAGGCTAACCTACGCGGTGAAACAGCGATCGATATTGCCAGGCGGACCTGCAACCTTGATGTTGTTGAGGTACGGAGGAAATGTTCCATCAATTGATTTGCAAGACCTAGCTGATACTCACGGAATCTTGCTGGGCATCAAATAGGAGTTTATCAAGCAAGGACACTTTATTGATCCCAACAAGCTTTCCGGCAAGTCTCTTGACGGCTCACTCATGCACCTAGTGGCCGAACGGGGCCACGTTCACCTGATGGAGACCATCCTCGCCGCAGCCTCAGGCACTGCAGGAAATGCGGTGGGACGGCAGCGAGAGGCCGTTAGTGATCTATTGACGAAGAGAGACACGTGCGGTCTGATGCCACTTCACCGTGCAGTTATGCAGGGCCAGGTCAAGATGGCGCGTCTGCTGCTCAGTCATGGCGCTGACGTGGATCAAACGACGATGAGGGAGGGCAACAACCGCACTTCTCTGGAACTTGCGATCGAACTGGGACGAAGCGAGGTCATTGACATGCTGGTCAGTCGCGGTGCATGCCTGTTGAGAGGTTCCGTCGGTGCGATTCATCTTGCGTGCGCAGAGGGAGCTCTCGACATCGTCGAGAAGCTGCTTGCCACCGGTCGCGTGGATATCAATGGGCGCCTCGAAGACGGGCGTACGCCGCTGATGGCAGCCATGAAACAGGACAAGTGCAATCTCGAGACGGCGAAGGCGCTGGTGGAACGCTTCGGAGCGGACATCCATGCGGAGGACAATCGTGGCCGCAACGCATGGCACTTCTTGTGCTCCGGTGGACGACCCTCGCAAAAGAGGTTCGAATTGATGAAGTGGCTCGAAGCGCAGGACGTCAAGCTACCACCTACCTGCCTTTATCCGCTCATGACTCACATCAAGGCGACCATCACTCTCGCCAACGATGACTGTCCTGATGACAGCGAAGAGAGAGCGGCGAGCGCGGATGCTGCGGCGTTGATGGTTTCTATGCTCTGGGATCGATTGCGAGACAAACTCGATGCGGGAGAACTCTGGCGCGTGTGCCTGGTGGCCTCCCATTGTCACCCACACGTTCTCTCGCAGCTGTTCGTCAGATCGACTGACGAGGGGACGACTTCCAGAGGCGCTGTAACATCGGACATGGCGACAAGGATGCTGGCGCGCATCGTGACACGGCGGCTGCACTTATACGACAAATGGAATAGCGGATGGCCTCTTCACAACGTTGATGTCCTCGTGCACCAAGGCGGGGCTGACGTAAACGCCATCATCGCGCTCGATCCCCAGGACGACCTAATGGAGAAGCGCCAGCTATGGGCCAGGCCGTCAGCTTGCAGCGCGGGAGGCCCCCAACCCATTGTGTTCCGCGTCAGCGCTTGCGATAAGGAGATGATCAAGAAGCTGAAGAGCTTGGGCGCCGACCTTAACGCACGCAACCTGCGAGGCGATGGCCTGCTGGCGCATTCCCTCCGCCCGGAAAGCCTACCCAAGACTTGGCCGCCAACTATGGTTGTGGCGGCAGAGTACATCGATTGGTTGGGCTGGCTCACTCATCACCAGGGTGTAGATCCGTCACTTCCCACGGAACTCGACCTGGACCTCCACCCATACAATGCATGGCACGACCATGTGAAGCTCGTACTGCGCGAGTGGGTCGCCAAGCCGTCCGGTACCTATTCGGATCTGGTAAAGAAACTGGTCCAGGACATCACCACGTGGAATGCGCGCTCCTCCTAACCAGCTTCCCACCCTCCTCCTCCATCGGACCTTAACCCCAGAGGGAAAAATACACACAAGTGTAAAGTGAGCTCGCCTTGTGCTCGTTTCGCGTACAAGAAATCTCGTTATGTTGCCCCACACGTTCGTCTTCTTCAGCGTAAGGACGCCTTTCACTTCAGAATAAAGAAAATTACGAAATTCGGCGCTAAAAGAACGAAAAGCGACAACAGAACGAAGGATGGAGGGCGGGAGCTGGCAGCGTGCCCGGCCCACGAAAAGATTGGCGTCTGGATCTTCTTCTTCTTTGTCATCATCCTCATCCACGACTCGTGCTGGTTCTGTGCGCGGGGCACCATCTTCATCTTCTTCTTCTTCATCTTCGTCATCTTCTCCGTCAACTTCTTCACCTTCGTCTTCTTCATCTTCTTTAACTGTGGCGACAGCGAGTGCGGATATTGAGAAGAAGAATACCAATGTCGTCCGGCGGCTCGACTTGTTGGGCGCCACCGAGCACGGGTCGGCCAGCTCCGGTGAGCTCCAGGGCGCGGCCGAGCTCTACGCCTTCTCGGAGCAGTTGTTAGGCGAGGACGACCTTCTTGATGATGACGACGACGATGATGGTGGTGATGGTGGTGATGGTGGAAATGGTAGTGGTGACAAGAAAGGCAAACTCGGCGCGGCGACAAAACAGAAAACTCAGATGAGTCAGAAGACCGAGGCCTCGGTCAAGGCTGTCCCGAGCGTCCCGCTGGCGCAGCTCTCGCCTAAAGGAAGTGCTCCTCATGGTCACATCACCGCCGGCGCCTGCGCGGCGACAGCGGCAGCCAAGATCGGAGGAGTTCCACCGTCAGAAACCGGCAAAACAACGGAGAAGAAGCGCGAGTTGTCGAAGGAGGAACTGAAGGAGAAGGTGGACAGGATCAGGGAGCGCGTCCAGAACGAGCGCGGTAAGCAAACAGCAACAGGAGGCCAAGAAGCGAGCGGGAATCGCACTCATCAAGATTCTCAGCAAGATCGTAAATATGAGCCGCAGCATGCGAATAAGGAGGAAGAGGAGAAAGAGAAAGAGAAGGATCGTAATGAGCAGCCGCTTCCTTCCGGTCGTGAACAGACAGACTCGGAGCTAAAGCAGAGCAGTTCCGTGGTGAGCATGTACATGGGAGATCAACAGCAGATCGACCAGCGCATTTACGAGCATGCTCAGGATGAAAGTGATGATGGCGATGAAGTGAAGCGAAAGGAGAAGGAAGGAGGTAAGAGAGATCACGACCGACCGGGAACGAGTTACGAGGTGAAGACTGCGCCTGTGGATATTTACAGCACGATAGATGCTGAAACAGACAAGGATGAGGACGAGAATGATCTTCAGACCTCTGCACTCAGGAGCTACGATCGTGGAGGAGATGGGTGCGCAAGTGCATTCCCAATTCTACTGATGGTGACGATGTGGCTCAGTTCTTTATGCTCTATCTCTCTCGTAACTGTTACAGGCAGGGCGCATACTACAGCGAAGCCGCAGACGAGGAGTTACTGCAGAGCGAACAAGAAGCTGGTGCGGTCGCAGTTGTCATCTATCGTGTCATCAGGATAAACGTTCCATCTGACGACATCACTGTTTTCAGTAAGCATCTACGATGAGGCGACAGACGCCAAGTCAACACCCGAATCAACAACAGTTGGCGATCGTGACTCCTCAGAGGAAGGAGCCCAGGCCGGAGGCAGTTCAATATACACGGAAGCCGATCTGTCGTACGCAAAACTTCCGGTTTGTCAATGGTTGGCTTCGCATTCTGAATGCGAGACCACAGGAACGAGCAAAATGAAGTTTCTGAAGAAAGCGACAAGGATGATCAATCGGAGGATGATGAAGAGGAGGAAGAAGACATGGCACAGGGCAAGAACTGGAACGAGAGGTTTCAAGTGCTCCTTGACAGGGAGCCATCAGCAGAAAAGTACGAGGAGCTCGCCAAGCTGGCACGCGACTTTGTGTTCGCCGCGGAGACCTACGGCAAGATCATCATCTCTGAACTTAGCCTCCCTGGTATCATCCTCTCCACAACGATCATCTCCTTTAAGCATCGTGACTGAATCGTGCTATTTGAACTGAATGTAGCTGACAAGAAGACGATCAAGCCGATGGCCGTGGGAGGTCAAGCTGGCGGCGAGAAGTATATCGTACAGGGCATCTTTTTCAAGTTCGCTCTCGACATATACGGCATCTATGGTGGCGATCAGTTTGCGATGTACGTTCCGATCTGCGATATTGCAGTGTCTTGGCACTCTTGATAGCTAACTAGCCCCGACTGTATGTAGGAAGGCGGCATCGCATGACTTAAAAGGCTTGATCAACTATTACAGCTGCCAGATTCCCGGCCTTCATGTGCCACTGATGGCTTGTGCGTTACTTTCTTTTTTTCTTCCTCATCATGTTGCGTCGATCTTGATGATCTTGTTATGCGCAGTGATCGACTATCTTGGGTTCAGACTGATTGCCATCACCATTCTGCCCATAAACTCGACTACTCTCAAATACGGCTCGTACGATCGTCTTTTGCATCGAGAGACTCAATACGCCAGGTCCTAAGCATGTTTTCTCATCTTAGGAGTGATGCCGGTTTGACTGTTCTGGCGGAAGACGTAACGCTCAACCGAATGATGAAGAAAGCGGGCAAGAAGATGAACATCCAGGTTTCTCCCCGCCCAACAATCTTTGAGTTGTAGAACATTCTCACCCAAGGTACTATAACCTCAGGGACACTATGTAGGTATTCCTGGTGGACGAAGCCAGAAGCTCTATGCGCCCGTGGACATTGAAGGGCACCTGGGCACGGATGGACGATATTACGTTGTTGTACGTGCCTCAGTTCAGCGATGGCGAGATCATGCAGATTCACTTGGCTCACAATCATGTTAGGACTTCGCCCGTACCTTTCCGCCGGAGCGGCCCTCACCACAAAAGTACGCACTTCTCCTCTGCTGAATAACAACTTGCAACGCTTTAACCCCTCGGAATCTTCTTGTAGCCGACGCCGCAATGGAATCATCCTGTACAACCTGCTGCGCCCTGAGTTCGTGAAATCCAATTCAGTTCCGCTCTCACCCGGTACAGCATAGTTTCCTTCATCTCGCGTGATGGAATGGTCATTCACACGCCTGATATACCTCAGATGCCTTCACTATTTGGGCTAAGGCTGACTTGCACAAAGATCAGTACAACGCAGATGTAACGGCTGCAACACGTCGTTTGATTAAGGTACATGAATGCATCGTCTTGTATTATTGACACCTGATGTGCTCAACAACAAAACATGCAGGAAGCGATTCCAGCAGTAGCCGACAAACTCAATAAGCTCGCCAACAGGGACGATAGACGAGAGGAGGACCTAGTCGAGATTGTGCATTCGGTACATGTACCCATGCAACGCGCCATTTACCGCCCCCTTCTTACTTCGGGTGAGCAGTACGGAGTCAATCTGAGGCACTTGGGCTACTTGCGCCGCCAAGTTCAACCCACGCACCAGCAGGGTCTCCTGATCGAGGTTCAATGTCTCCCCTGCTTAACGTTTTGAGGATGATCAAGCTCAATCAAGACTTCTCTCTCCTCAGATGATTGCGCGGATCGTACGGAAGGACATTGACAAGCTGCTGCGGGACAACACGAGGTTTGAATTCTTCATTCCCGATCGTGAAGTGGACCGCTAACATTTCTTGCTTTGACTGGTTGGAACAGATCGAGTGGCATTCCTAGCGAAGAGCCGCACAAAGTCGCTGTGGCCAAGTATCTCAACAGACTTCTGGGCAAGCATAGGACATCCAAGCGCTACTGGCGCGACCTCAAGCACTCCCTCTTAGACAAGTTTGCCGTACTCACCCAAGGAGCTCATTCACTCAACTTGCGCTAAGACTAATGCATTTCTGTTCGTTACCGCGCATGCTTTTCTGTTTAGAAATCTCTTCAAGACGCTGAACTTGATCGCAAGTATGATCTACGTCAAGACATCAACCTGGTGCTGTTCATCGATCGCCTCGAACGCATTTCCTGCATCTCGCTCACAGAACAAGCGCGAAAGGTATAATTAAATACAGACTCATACTAGGTAGCTGCTCATCATGAATGTAATGTAGGACTTGCGCAAAGCAGTGAAGGTTCTGACTGGCAGCTGGGCGACCACTCCACCCGACTTCAAGTTCCTTCCTTGCGATCTATTGCCCTTCCCTGCATCCGTGAAACACATGAATCTTATCGGTGCGTGTAACTCCCTTCAAATCAATGATCAGTTCCGTCATGCCAGCGTGCACTCCATGTACATCACAGATATCGCCGAAGCGAATGCTATGTTTTACACCAGCCTTAATGAGAAGGGGAGCGATCAGGCTCGCCTCCTCAAGATCGGGCTCAGCAAATATCAGGTGCGTTACATAGCGTCCACATCGTGATGTACGAAATCAAGTTAACGAATGTCTATACCACAGATGGCTGCCAGGAAGATGCCATTTATTGACGCAGATATCCTGCTGACTCTTGGCAACATGCTCATATCTCATGCTAAGGGCCGGGACGAAGCGTAAGTTCTTCTCCAATTTCTCTCTTTGCACTTAAACTAGATCACTTATCCCGAATACCTGCGTGGATTCACAGGAAGAATGCTGAGCTTCTCGAACAGGCATCGATAGCCTTTCAGACGGCCATCAACATTCATCCTAAACATGCTGGGTATGCGATACGCCAATTCATTTTGAGCTGATAATTTATGTCTTAAGATTCTCCCTTTTGCCATCAAGATGCATCGTGGGTCTCGGCGATGCTATGCTCGCGGCCGGAAAGACCCGCGAGGCCATTACGCAATACAAGGAAGCTCTGGAGATTGAAGTACAATTCTGTCAACTTCTGCGTGATAACCGATTGTCATGACACTTTATGTGATCCCCTGCAGCCTACTCATGCGCGAGCGCACATGCAACTCGGCCGAGCCTGCCAGACTCTGGTTGAGAGCCAACTGTACGTCTTTCAACTTGAGCGATGTGCGTGGACAACTACTTATGTTGCGCATTAGGGGCGACGAGACCTTCACTTGGGACATGGTGGAGCAGGAGTACAGGAAGGCTTTGGAATACGACCCGAAGTTAATCGAAGCGGTTGTCCTGCTCGGCGAACTTCTCTTCCAACAATGCATCATCATCAATCCACAGAAAGATCCAGGTTTGATGCACTGAAACTGCACCTGATGCAAATCCTTCTCATGCAATTCTCATCTCCCCATACAGAGAGGTTTACCCTTTTACAAAAAGAGGTCGCTCACATGTGGCATTCTGCCCTTTTGGTCAAGTACGCTGTTGCATTCGTGCCGTGGTTACTCGTTCCATCTCTGTATCTTTTCTGATCTCAGAGATGAGCAGGCCCGATCTTAAAATTAAAAACATCACGGACGCCGTCTGGGCAATCAGTGAAACGGATCAAAGGAGGCTGGTCAAGTACATAGGTACGTGCAATCATTTGGCCACTGTCTATCCTTCGATTTTGCTGTCACCCTCACAATATTCAATTTAGTGACTCTCGTACCCACCGTCTGGGCAATCGCAATCCAAAGTCAGCTGATCAAGCGATACCTTTGCGAGCTACTGGTACTGTGCTTCTATTCCTCAATCTCGGGGCTGGAGTTTCCCAATTACAATTCTCCTCCCGCGATTCAGGCCAACATCAAATCTTTCATCGCGGGTAGCTTGGAGTTCTCTGACAACGAACTAGCCTCGATGCTTCGTCAATGTCCTCAGCTTACGCAAGTTGTGATACAGTGCGAATCCAGGCTAAATGGGACAGAAAGAAACTGATTGATGTTACTCACGCTTGTCTGTCGTACAGTAAGTCATTGGGATTGGGTGGCGAGATAGGTATTCTGTGGCTGACAGAGCACCCAACGCCGCTAGAAGTTCTTGATCTGGAAGGCTGCCCAGGATTGGATGACACCTTCTTAAACGCTTTGGCCGCTTCTAAACATCCGTATGTACCTTCAGCCCAAGCGCTTAATCCAACGTTGAATCTAATTACTGTTTTGTACAGACGGTCCTTGAAATGTCTCAGCCTGAGTGGTGTTTCCTCACTGACGAAGGAGGCTTTGATGGCAACCTTTACTATTGAAGATGAGGAGACCAACAGTAGTGTTGAATCCGGTGAGGTCAACATAAGCTCAGAGGATACAGACGCACCACGACCATGGGGGGCGCTTGCCAAGCTTCACTTGGCCGAAGTCTCAGCAGTGGATCAAGAGGTGCAAATATCATACACGATCAGAATGGAAGATATTGTACTTACCATTTCTACTCATAGGTGATAATCCAGATCACACGTGTCTGCAAAGGCCTCATCGACTTCAACTTCCTCAAGACATCTACCGACGAATCAGCTTTGCCATCGCTGCCATCAAACATGCTTCAGGTACGTGCATATCCACTGCAACAGGAACTACCTGCGCGTTACTAATCCTCGTGTTAGATATCCATTGGCGGAAGTATTGGCGCGCAAGCCATCAGCGAATTCATTGGTAGGTGTAAGAGCTTAACACACCTTTCGGTCAAGGTGCGTACATCTTCCGTCAAGTGTCCCAACACCTCCACAATTCCTGCTCAATTCGCCACTCATCAGGGCTTGGATATCTCCTATTCGATGCTCTTCCCACTGACTGCCTCGCTCCCAGCTCTCGAACAGTTGCAAACTGGCAAAGGTACCCTGACTCATCAGGAACAGCAATCTGAACACGTACTAAGAGAGCGACCTCTGCGGCCTGCACCAGGAGCGACTTACCTCTATACCGGCATGAAGTCAACAACCGTTTCCTATTTCCCATTTACCAACGTATTTCGGTTAACGGATGTAAGTATCCATTTTTGATGACCATCAATCCTCCAATCATTTCATCACCGTTCTTATCTATTCTAAAAGGGTACGAAGTCTGAGGATGTGTACAGAGTCACTCCAGGTATGATCTCCTTTTTCTATGGTGATGGTATCAAGATCACAATTCGCAGCCAGGGCACATTGTGCGCAATTCACCTCCTTACCTATAACTAAGGTGAGCGAACTGACATGTGGTCGTGTGGTCATGAATTACGCGTGTTCCAGGCGCATGTTAAACGATGACGACATAAACCTGACTCAGGCCAGTTGGCTTCCGGCGATGGGCAACTCTATCAGTACGGACCATCTTGCTTGTGCTAGGTAAGTAGGTATTGAGTTCATCGCGTACTTGTGTTGTGCAGAAGCGCTTGTGCCCGGCATCACCAAGATCACGAGTCTTTACCTCAACAACACTCGCCTCCTTGCTTGCCAGCCACCTATCATCACCACACGTGGATTAACCATGGGTTGGTTCCTTCCTCCACCTTCTATTATCCTATCTAACTCCATGTGCATCCAGCCACCACTGAGCAGACATTTCATGTAGCGGCGCACCAGAACCTCACCATGGCGATCGCGCTGTACTACCAGTTGATTATCGCGAAGTGACCCTTCAATCACAGAATCGTGAACTTACGTTGATGGTGGGCTGCATTTGTCACAATTTTTATGACTACATTCCTCCTCCTATCTCTTCTCGGCAGCAGAAGAGCGCCAGCTTCGTGCGGATATCCGCTAACTGTGCTATCATCCTCGTCGAGGCTTGGTAGGCGCCTTATCTTGACCACCTAGTGGCCGCTGTTGCCACTCAGAAAGCTGAGAATCCCCTTCTTCTCGCGTCGCATCTCGCGCACGCTCATGGAACGGCCGACATCCTTGTCTGGCTTCTCTCCTCCAATCGGCGAATGTGGAGAAACGATCGCGCTACCGGATACACTCGACTTGGGAATGTCCCTATGTCTTCGCTCCGTCAGGGGCCCATAGATCAGGCTGCCTGGCCGTGGTCTCCTGCCACCCGACGTCCCATGGAGGAAGCTGATGTACTCGTCGTCCTCCTTCGTGCGGCCTCCAACGGCCACCTTTCCAGATGAACTGAAGTAGGACTCATTCTCTTCACTCTTGATGCGTAGGAGCTTATTCACCTCCTGTCGCTGCTTCAGTTCCTCGACGACATCCATCGATCGGCTCTTCTTCTTTTTCATCTCGCTCTTTTCTCGCTTGCGTTCCTCCTTCTCCTTCTTCTCCCTCTCTTTCTCCTTCTTCTTCTTTTCCTTATCTTTCTTCTCTCCGCTTGGCTTTGACTTCTCCCCAGCCGAGGGCTTCGGCGAGCGTGGCTGCTTCGCATCGCCGTCGACAGCATCTCCTACGTACAACAGCGTCTCGTCCTCTCCTTCTACCATTCGCTTGCCGATGCCGGAACCATCCTTGGGATCCCGCACCTTGGTCGGGAGGCCGACATGGCTTCGACGCCCCTCGGACTGCAATAAGCCGTGACTGGCCTTGCGCGTGAGCGCTGAGCGATCGCTTTGCGAAAGGAGTGTGGATGTAGACTGTGATGTCGGCACTGGTGATAGTTGGACCGACAGTCGCGCTTCCCAGGCGTCGCACGCCTGGCGCACGCTGGTGCGTGTCTGGGCCCACGCCATGTCACTCCGAGTGCGCGGGCTCGCGCTGGGACTGAGGCAAGGGCTCGTTGTAGCATTCCCTGCACCGGATTCAACGTTGCTCGCAGCAGCTTTCTTCTCACTGCTCACCGGCGTCGTGGGTGGAGACACACCGCCGACGTGTTCCGTGTCGCCTTGCTGGTCGGGTGCTTCTTGCTGCTGTTGAGTGTTCTTCTGCTCATTCTCCGTAAGTGTAGGTTTACTCTCTTCGGCCGTATCGGCTTTCTTTTTTCCGCCGTTGTTAGCGCCTTTCTTCGTCTTCGCCTTCGCTTTTGTCTTCGTTGTCGTCGCTTTCGTACTTTGGTCGCTTTCTTCGTTCTTTGGCTCTTCTTCTTTGTCGCCTTCGTTCTTTTTGGCCTCTTTCGCTTTCGGTCGCTCGCCTCCTTTCTTTTTCTTCTTCTTCTTGACCACCGGTATACGTTGTCCCTCCTCGTCTTCCACTCCCTTGCTCTTCTTCTTCGCTTCATCTTTTTCGTCTACCTTCTTTTTCTTCTTGTCCTGAGATTGATGAAGAAGGAAGGGGTCGTCCACCCACAGGGGGTCATCGTCCCACTCCGACCACTCTGAGTCGGACAAGGAGGTCTCAGAGATGGAGGACAGCATGAAGGACTCCTCGAACCACTCGTCGTCTCCCGCGGCAGCGATCGCTGTTGCCGTCAACGGCGTTGTCGTCTTCATCTTCGCCGTCTCATCGATGCTTCTTCTCATCTCGCGCGAGACAGCGAAGATGATGCCATTGGGCTTGTGTCGTCCGCGCTTGGCCCGTCGCCCGCTGATGGCTCCGTTGAACCGCTCGACCTGCTGCATGGAGGTTGTTGCTCTTCTTCTGCTCTTCTTCGTTGGTGTTGTGGAGGTGGTGTGCGTGCGGGAGTGGTTGCACCAACCTTGTGTGGAGGTTTTGGTCACAAGTAGGAAATGGCCGGGAGAGGCGCGAAAGAGAGCCCGTAGCCGGTACGGGAAGGGGCAGGGCGGAGGATGCACACCACTAACGGATCCCGCTTGACCCAGCTGGCGGTAATAAGAAACACTTGCGTCACACCCACGCGCTGCCAGAAAGGCAATTATTTGAAAATTTGAGCAATTCATCATAACAAGCATTCAAAGAATTTGCTGTGTTTTATTTGGACCCTGTAATATGGTGATTTCGTGCAGCAACACAACATGCACGCTCTCTCGTCGGGCAAACGTTTGATGCGGAGAGGCAATATACTAAGTATATAGAGGATGAGGATAATCGGACATAACTCCGGCTACCATCTTGGGCAAGTCGCAGAAGACAGAAAGGTGCTTCGGCGGGTCTGTGGCATTGCGGTGCTTGCTACTGAGGCTTCAATCTGGCCAATGTTCCTCTTCTTGAGCACTCTCCTGCCTCTAAGCAAGCATCAAACGTACTCAGGAGTAGAGAAAGCGGAAGGATTGTTGATCTCGACAGATATGTGAAGGCAGTACTTGGAATTGCCTCTAGGTGGGTGTGTCGTCAGAGCCAATGGCCACGTCTGAAGAAACTGAGTTAGGCTTTTGGTAGGTCCGACAAAGAGAGAGACGAGACAAGAAACATCAAAAAAAAAAAATGGACGAGGAGCTAACGGACCGAAGAGAAGTACAACTACAACAGCAACACGACCAGCTCGTCCAGCGCAATGCGGACCTCGCCGCCGATATAGACAGCAAGCAGATGCAGGTCGACGCGCTCAACCTGTCCATTACCGCTCTGGAACATGGCCTAGCCGAACTGTCCGAGCGGATGGCACAGCTTACCATGGAGTACGAGGCCGTGCTTGCCACAAAAGCTGCTGCTGAGGCTGTACCGGAAGTCAAGTTGGCCGCAACACCGCGCTCACAGCAACCTGAAGCCAGTGCACATCGCAAGGTACTGCTTAACGTCGGCGGGAAACACTTCACAACGACCACCTCCACGCTTACCTCCGAGCCGGGTTCACTGCTGGCCGACATGTTCTCGGGCTCTGCCGAGCTGCCTGAGGCCGACGAAGAGGGCCGAGTCTTCCTCGATCGAGATCCTAAGCTGTTCGCCAGCATTCTCGATTGGCTTCGCGTGGGCGACGACGCTGAGTTGCCTCAAGCGGAAGCGCGACGCAGCCGTCTCGCGAAGGAAGCCACGTACTATGGTCTTGAAAGACTGGCGAGGCGCTTGCGGGGTGAAGGAGAGGTCTCCACCTTGGGTGGCTTCGATGAGAACCGACATTACTATCCTATCTCTCCGTCCGAGTTCAGGTCGTTGGTGAGCTTGGCCAGTTCATCGAACCCGCTGCAGCTGATCCAGACCGACCTCCGCAAGGTGCCCCTAAGCGGGCTCCGCATCCGCCTGCTCCGCTTGATCTCCTGCAACCTGGCTGGAGCTGATCTCCGTTGGCTGGACTGCGACCAGGTCTTCTTCAATGATTGCGACCTGCAGGGAGCGGACCTCAGTGGTACATCACTTCATTCATCTCCTTCCGGCTTGGCTCTGCAGCAGCGTAGTAGTCCTGCACTCACGTTCAGTTCCTCACAAGGTGCAAACTTGCCGAATGGAAGCGTCATCATCAGATCGAACTTAAGAGGAGCCAAGTTACGGAATACCCTCTTCGGTGTCAAGTCCGACTCTGACTTCACCGGAGCCGACATGTCGGGCGTTACCTTTCGCGGTACTTGACTTTCGTATCCCCAAGTGTGGTGGCATGCTGCTGACCAACAGCTATCGTTGTGCAGGCGCTCAGCTCATAGATGCCATCCTGATTGATGTTAACTTGGCAGGAGCTAAGAAAGAAGGGTTCAGTGCGTTCCCTCCTGGGTTTAAAGCATTTGAGAACACCTGACAGTTAGGCAGACCACAACTGGAGACCCTAGCCCTGAATAAAGGATCATGATGAGTGTAGTTAGTGTCCATCAATCGCGCAAGTCAGAGAGGGAAACCGCTGCGTTGCACGAGCGTGGCCAAAATACGGATTGATTGAATTGTGTAGGGTAAAGGAAGTTTACAGGCGAGCAGCTACCACGGTCACATTGTCCACACAAAGTGAGTTAGAAACAGCTGTGCGGAGCAGCGATGACGCCACTTCCTCAGCCGAATCAGCCTCGCGACTCATTTCCGTAGCCTCCGCTCCTGAGAGGACATCCCAAAGCTAGGAGCACCGCCATTCCAGATCAGACAAAAGTGCCTGGCAGAAGCACACAAACAAGGAGGTGTACGCACCCCGTCCGTGGCGACGAGAAGCAAGCTGTCCTCCTCATTCAGGTGAATTAGATTGCTCACGTAAGGTTGGGATATGAGACCCAGACCATTCTCCTTCATAAAATGATCTCCCAGGGCACGGCTTACCGCCATACCTAAGCAACAAGCAACAAAGTTTGGTAAGAGTTCAATTATTTCAAGCTTGGCAGATGCTATACCATTTATACGAGTTGCATTGGGACTTAATTCTACACCAGAACTGATCAGCCTGTCTCGTTCTCCCTCATCAGTAACTTTGTGATCATACGTGAGCTTGACAGTTTCATTTCCACGGCTGGTGAAAGGAATAGGTAAGCGTCATGAAGCCTCGTATTGCTACATTTGGGAAGGCTCACCGAAGGTAGGCGGCAGAATCGCCAACATTAGCCGCCTGCAAGTAACGATTTTCTCCATCACGCCATATATAAACCACAGTAGCGGTTGCGCCCTGAACATGATTTTCAGTTAATAACGGAGGGCTGACAAGCGAGGTACAGAAGTTACCTCAAACTCGTGTTCCTTGAGCTGCTCGTCAACCAACGCAAAAGTCTGAGTGAATATTTCTCTGAGATCGTTGCTGCTCAGTGATGCTGCATCCAAACAGGCCTGATTTGATTCAATTGAGTGTGAGTTGGGAATAGTTTCTAGAACACATAAGTTCCTATCCATCCACCTTGAACTGAGCCGGTAGTAAGTTGGCAGCTGCCCGCGCTACCGCGGAGCCAGCATGTCCATCGAGAACCGCAATGAAGGCTCGATTTGGATCATCAAAATAAGGATACACAACCATGTGTGCGTCCTGTGTGGAGCTAACTATCAGTACCGCTGCATTAAAATTTATCGCTAGCATCTGTACCTCCATTTCATATTGCGGCCGGAGGCTCTTGGACCCTCGCTTTGCCGAGCCGAAACTTGTAGGCGTTTTCTTCGCCCGTCGTAGGCCCGTAGTGTTGATGTCAGCTCGTGCGGCAACCTCTCGAATAACGCCGTCGCGCGGTCCAGCAGCGTCCTCGGACACCTCGGGCTTCGTTATGTCCTGAAGATCAAAGATGTCCAGTAAAGAGCGTCGTTTTGAGGAGCCAGAAACGGTCTCTTCGCTCTTCTTGCTCGGGACTTGCTCGGACTCCGATGGAATTACCAGTCCCTCGAGCTGGTCCCTTAAGGATGAAAACGAGTCCGACATGGTAGGTTGTGAGTCAAGGTCTGCAAGTTGAGCCTTGAGGTCGTCGAGGGATAGTTCAGGCGGCCTAGCCTCCCGCAACTGATCACTGTCATCACTATCACCACTCTTATCGTCGCCCTCCTCTACCAACTTCTTGAATTCATCTTCTTCCTCCTCCTCGTTTCCTCTGGACTTATCGCTTGCATCATCCTCGCTGCTCTGGCTGCTTGCGGCTCGGCGCCAGCTATCACTTATTTCTTCTTCACTATCCTCTTTCTTATCTGACGAAGCTGCTTCGTTCTCACTCTTGCTAATTCCTTCGAGCTGAGCCTTGAGGTCATCCAGATCAAAATTCTTACCCTCGCTGAGCGTTGGTAAGTTCGATTCTGTCTCGTCGTTGCCCTGATTAAGAGCCGTGAGCAGTTTGTCGCGTAGGTCCTCTGTCTCTCCATCTCCTTCTTCCGAGTAACCCTCCTCTTGCCCTAGCAGTGAGCCCTCCTCGGCAAGAAGAGAGTGAATAGCATCCTTCGACCGTCCCATCTTCTTACTAGACCGTTTCAAGTTTCTCGCCTTGGGCTTCTTATCTTTCTTCTTACGGTAATGCGGTCGGGACGGAGAACCTCCAGCAAGGCCAACATCCTCATTTATGAACTGCATTCACTAACAGGTTAGCTCTGATTCAACGCCATATGAAGGAGACCATTAATCAAGAACCTGTGATGCGGGGTCTAATGGTTCTATTGCGCTGGCGTCTGATGACCTGTGCTCACTAGCGTCGCTATCTGGTTCGCTGCCGCTTCGGGTCAAATCAGGGTCTCCCGCGGTGGCCTCGTATTCGCCGGCTGCAGCTAGTATAAGAAAAGCGCCCATATCCTCCTAAAGTTACAAAGCATACCTCTACATTTGACACTTCGTCGGCTTCTCAACCTTCGCTTTCTTCTCACGCCTGAGGCATAGAGACCTGAGGCTGCATTATAACGTTCGTCTGTGTCTTCTTGAGGTCTGTCCTCTTCCTCCTGATGGTGCTCCTCAGTATCTTGGTCTTCCTCATTATCCTCCTCAGAATGCTTTGCCTCAAC
This sequence comes from Acanthamoeba royreba, assembly GCA_000826365.1. Taxonomy (NCBI): domain Eukaryota; phylum Discosea; order Longamoebia; family Acanthamoebidae; genus Acanthamoeba; species Acanthamoeba royreba. The sequence continues at coordinate 88,197 of CDEZ01020757.1, forward strand.
AGCCGTTTGAGGGATATCAGCATCATCGCTACGTTTTACATCGTCTGGTTGCTCGACTTTGTCCGTTCTGTTGAGATAAAGCAAAGTCAACAACTGGCATCTACAAGAGACGAATAAAGAACCAAAACGTACATGCTCGGTTCCTCGCTGCTGTTAGTCTCCAACGCTGAATCAGAGGGCTCAACTGGCGCTTCGCCGATCCCAGGCTGCTGAGGCGCTATCGTCGTGATCTCCGCATTGGCGGGGCTGGATCCATTCGTGCTGCTGCTACTGCTACTGCTGCTACTGCTTCCAGCTTCGGTCGGTATGCTCGAGGTCGCGTTCGACGGCAGAGCATCGAGGATACGTCGCGTGGCGGCGTCCAGAGCTGTGAGCGTAGCGGTCAACTTGGCTTCATGTCGGCCGTTGCCACGGACGAGCGGCAGGTCCTTAGCGATTTGGTCATACTGGGATGTCAGCTCCACAGCGCTTCGTTCCACCTCTTCCAGCCGGGCCGATAGTTCATCCTCTTTGATCTACAACAGCACCACCCATCAATCATCCAAGCAAGTACGAATTAATCAATTTACCATTCCTCTTCCAAATTAACCATTGGGATAATTAATTGATTAACTCTTACATAAAGGGCATTAATTAAAAAAATAAAATCTTCTGGATTTTTTAGAGTAAGGGAAAGGGATGGATACCGCTACGTGTTGGAATAATTGGACGAATTCGGCACGGCGCGTTATGAGGAAGTAGAGGGCTACAGCCCACATGAAAGAATCGAGTAGCCAGTACCCGAAACTCGACGACGTCGGTTTGGCATTCTCTGCATCCGCATGCAGCTGCTCGCCTCGCGCATCGAGAGGAAAGCAGAAAAAGAGGACCAAGGTGATGAGGAACCAGGATACACCCTTAGACAGAAGCATCATGGCAGGCCGTTGGTCTGGGACCGCAGGCCGGATTCTCATTTCTTCATTCAACGCAACTACCACCTCACAATCAAACGGAAACCAAATACTTGATGTTTTCTTTTTTAGTTTCTCTTTTCATTATCCAAAATTGAGGAAATTAAAAATTAATTGCAAAGTCGACTTACAGCGACAGGACGAAAGAGAGCTCTTCTGTGCGTAGTTGTTGAGTTCTGAACTCTCGTTTCGATAAGGGTGTGATCGGCTGTTGAAGCAACGTGAAGTGAAGTGAAAGACCGCTTTTGACTTCATTCTCAGTATTCCTGCAGGACGACAAAAACGAAGAGCCTGAATTTCGTTTCGTTCTTTGACGCGTTAGTTACCTCTGCTGCCTGACCACGCCACAGGCTTTGTGTACACACTACTGGTCTCCAGCCATGAGCGACCCTTCCATCAAGTTCGCGCAGCTCAAGCAGTTCTGGCAGAAGGGCAAGAAGGATGAGAACGAAGGCGGCGGCAATACGCAGCCCGTCGCAACTCACCGCACGGCGCCGGCCGCGCAGCCGCCGGCAGTAGTTGTGGACCCTTACGCCGCAGTCGACGAACTGGCTCTGGTGCCCGAACATGAAGACGTACCTCAAGAAGAAGAGAAGACAACGCCAGCCCAGCCCGCGGCTGACTCGCTCTACACCATGGACGAGCAGTTCGTACCTGAAAAGGAGGAGAAGAAGGAGCAGGGCAAGACGCAAGGACAAGCCGAGTCCCTCTACGCCATGGATGAGCAGTTCGTGCCCGAAAAGGAGGAGCAAGGCAGCAGTAGCACCACTGCGGCTCCCTCTTCTGCTGTGGAAGCGAAGGATGAGGTGGTCGCGGCACCATCTCCGTACACGATGGGAGAGGACTTCGTACCCGAACAGGAAGATGTAAAGGAGAAGGAGGAGCAGGGCAAGGCGCAAGGACAAACTGAGTCCCTCTACACCACGGACGAGCAGTTCGTACCTGAAAAGGAGGAGAAGACGGGGATCGATGCGGAACACCCTCCCGCTGGAGGCGCTGCGACATCCAGCTCGGCCTACACGATTATGGAAGATTTCGTAGCTGAGAATGAAGAAAAAGAGATTGAGAAGGCCCCAGTCTCTTCACGAGGCAGTGCCGATGATTCTGGCTACGTCGAAGTCGTGAATGAGGCGGCATCTGTGACGTCCTACGAGGTGGTCGACTTCGGGCCCAGGAAGGAGAAGAAGAAACCAACTGCGGCCGTTGCCACCCCAGCGCCGGCCATCTCCTTCTACGCGGCACCAGCAGAGTCCACCCCGTACGCTTCCAATTTATTTTGTCTTTTTGTAACACATTTGAGAATTTTGAAATCGTTTTACTTAATTTCATAATTATTTTGTTTGAGTTTGAAATCCAAGATAACAAGAATAACACTTGTGCGATCCTCACAAATAAATGTGTTGTGGTCACCATGTCGGTGAAAATATATATGAGCAGCGACATCTACGGTTTGGCCCACGAGAGCGACCAAAAACAAACCGCCAAGTCACTGCCCAAAGAGGATTACGCCACACCCTACGAGAGCTTCCAGGTGGAAAGGTAAACCCGGCTCAGTTCCACCTCTCATCGCTCACGCAAACGTTTACTGCCAAACTGTTTTATGCCACCAGTTCGTCATACTCCGGTGCTCTTGACGAAGTGGTGGCTGAGGACAAGCAGACCAACGGTACGTTCTGAATGGAAGTGTGGCACCAGCACAGTTTCTCTCACAGTTTGTGCCCCTTAGAGGATCTATACGGTACAGACGAGGACTTCAGGCCTCTTTCAGCGTACAGTGTGGACGAGAGGGACACAGAAACGGAAGAAAAGACGTACAATGCTTCTGAGTCAAGTCAAGTATGATGGGAGCTCATTTCCTTGTCACGTGCAGAACGAAAGCAAATGATGAAGAAGAAAGCGAAGATGAATGGGAGTCAGATGATGAAAGTGATTTGAAATCACACAAAGATAAAAATTGGAATGCTGAGTTTCAGGTACAGCATCCATATCATTCAAGTAGGGAACACTTACTCTCTTCCAATTCAAGGACCTATTGGAAATGCCACCCTCTGCCGAGAAGTACAACAAGCTCGCTAGACTTGCGCACGACTTTGTGTTTGCGGCTGAGACTTATGGCAAGATCATCATCTCCGAACTCAGCCTTCCTGGTAATGTTCCTATACATACACAACCTGTGCTTAATCTGAGACGCACCCTACAGTTGAAAAGAAGACAATCAAGCCAATCGCCGTTGGCGGCCAGGCAGGTGGCGAGAAGTACATCGTGCAGGGCATCTTCTTCAAGTTCGCTCTTGATATCTTCAGCATTTATGGTTCCGATGAATGTGCAATGTTCGCGCCTCCCTTCCGATTTTTGTCTCAGACAGTGCCTTGTCATAGATTAACCTTCAACATGGGGAATGCAACAGGAAGGCAGCATCTCACGATCTGAAGGGACTCATTCACTATTACAGTTGTCAAATCCCTGGCCTTCACGTACCACTCATGGCCTGTACGCTCTTTTCCTCTTGTCGCGAGTGATTGGCCATGATTTCATGATGACCACAATACTTGGTGACTCGTTTCAGTGATCGACTACTTGGGATTCCGACTGATCGCCATCACGATCTTGCCCATCAACTCTTCCACCATTCGTTATGGCTCGTATGTCTTAATTCTTCCTTCCTTGTCGCTATCAGCATATCTTCACCTAGTACTAGGCAGACTTTACTTAGGGTACGCCGACAGATGTGATGCAGGCAAGACCGTTCATGCAGATGACCCCGTGCTAAACAAAATGATGAAACAAGCCGGCAAGAAAATGCATCTTCAGGTACAGTGTAGGTCATAAACATCGCATGCAATTTGTTAACCCTGGTCTCTGTTTGTAGAGCCACTATGTTGGCGTCCCCAGTGGTATCGCGCGCAAATTGTACGCACCTGTGGATATAGAAGGACATATGGGCACTGACGGACGCTACTATGTTGTGGTACGGATTCAACATGGAGTGCAACAAATTATAGTTTTGTTTCTGATTACATCCACAGGACTTTGCTCGCACATTCCCTCCCGAGCGGCCGTCCCCTGCGAAGTAAGTAGTGACACTTTTATCTATGATGCTTTACAAGAGGAGGGCAAGTATTGATCTTTTGTTGATGCAGTATGACGAAGAAGGGCATTATTTTGTATAATTTGTTACGCCCGGAGCTGGTGAAGAAAAACGAAGTACCGCTATCGTCTGGTACGATCTGTATACAGTCCTTCAAGAAGTGCCTGTATCCCAAACAACTAATATTTATAAATTTGTCCTCTTCATAAGATGCATTTACTCTCTGGGCTAAGGCTGACCCGAATAAGGATCTCTACAACAAAAATGTTACCGATGCCACACGCCGACTGCTCAAGGTCACTCACTGGCCAGTTCCTGCATACTGGCCACTAAAGACTTACCCTAAGTCTACTTTTTTGGCATATGTCTTCAGGAGGTGATCCCTGAGGTCGCCACGAGGCTGAACGAACTACAGAAATCCAATGCGCACATGGATCTGATTGAGATTCTTCATTCGGTATGTTGAAAGTTGTCTGTTCAGTTGCATTTTGCTCAAGTTCGAGCCTCTGATTCAGGCGGGAGTCAATATCCGGCATCTTGGCTATGTTCGACGCTTAACTAATGAAGAGGTTCAGAAGGCTATAATGATTGAGGTACGGCTTCCGCTCCATCGGTTTACAATTTGATTCTTGACTGACGATATCAAATGACCATTCAGATGCTCTGTCGTGTTGTGAGAAAAGAACTCCAAGAGAAGTTTAGGAAGAAGACAAGGTATCTCGCAGCTTATTCCAGAGCTAGCCAGCATGTTCGCCCTTTAAACAGCAAACTGTTTGCAACACAGGAGTGCTGGCGTCCCGACTGAAGAGCCACACAAACAAGCCGTCGTAAAGTATCTGAATAAGCTGATTGGTCGTCATACAAGCTCAGATTACTTCTGGGTTTGTATGAAGAAGGCGCTTCTTCGCAAGTTTAGCGTATATGCCCGTTGATGAGTAGTAACTGCTTGCTTGGGAGCACGCTAACCTTTGAGTATTAATGGGGCAGAAATGTTTATTGGATCACGAGCTTGAGGATGGCTACGACCTTCGCAAGGAAATCGACATAAAGAACCTGTTTCATCGGCTACAGAAGCTGGCGCCTAACATTCTAATCCTCACGGAGGCTGCGCGCTCGGTACTATTCGTCTAAACAGCTATGAACAAGCACCGATCTTATCCTCAACTGTTAGGATTTTGCCAAAGCCGTTGAAAAGATAAGGCAGTGGAGTGAAACACCACTTGACTTCAAGTTTCACCCCTCAGACCTAATGACACTTGCAGCCTCGATCAAGCACATGAATCTGATTGGTACTCGTTGGTCTTGTTTGTGTACTGTAGGAAGGAGCTGATCGGTGAATTTTGCAGATATTGCCGAGGCAAGTGCAAGCTTTTACAGCAGCCTGGACGAGAAGGGTAACGATCAATCTCGCCTACTGATTCAAGGTCTGGGCAAGTTCCAGGTCGGTGCTTCGCCTGTTGGTCCGAAATTTTCCCTTCCTGACCTTTCCCCGTGTATCAGATCGCTGCACGAAAGATGCCGTTCATCGAGGCTGATACGATTATCCTTTTGGGCGACATGCTAGTGGCTAGGGCCAACGAGGCCGAGTCAACCCGCACATAGTATGCATCAGTGATGTCAGTTGAATTTATCTTGTTGTAACGCATTTTCTTTGGGCAGTGATGAGCGGGAGCCAGCCTTGGCTGGCGCTGTGATCGCCTACCAAACAGCCCTCAATATCAATCCTAAGAACAGCAGGTATTTCAGATGTTTCATGTTTAAAAAGAAATGAGTGAATGTAAATCTAACACAGTAACCGGCCGAGTAGATGTCTGATGGGTTTAGGTGACATCTTCTCCATCAGGAGAGATGTTAGCGAAGCGCTTGACATGTACCATGAAGCTGTGGCAATAGAGGCACGTTTTGAACTTTTTGCACACGATTGATTTGTAACAGTGAACTCACTTATGACGCAGCCAAATCTTGCCGAAGCGCATTTCAAGATTGCCAGATTGAATTTGAAGCATTCACGGTCGTAAGTTCACTTAATCTCTTCAGTGTTCGAAACAAACCAGCACTCACCTGTGAACCCATAGTGATGCAGAACAAATTGCTCATGAGCACTTGCGTAAGGCTCTTGAAGCTAAGCCCGACTATTCGGAGGCCTTGATTCATCTTGGAGATCTCATCTACACAGAAATTTTCAAAATGCTTTGGGATGGTACGTCTACTCGTCTACTCTTTTGTAGTTTGCTTCTCCTGACCCACATTGTGCAATAAAAAGACTACGCCCTACTCGCATCAGAGGAGTGTAAGAATAAAATCAACGAAGCGGCCAAGTTATATGGCCGCGCGCTGGCTCAGCAGTACGTAGATACGATGAATTTCTGCCTCAGGAAAGCTAATTGTACATTCTAATGCTGGTCCAATGCAGGTCCAACTCTCCGAATGGGTTTAGTATTATTCGGCGGGTAATAGCGTGCTTGCAGGAAAAGAACATAGGAGCAGCACCTCGTACTTACATGGGTATGCGTGGTTGCGGATCGGGAACTCGACATGGATGCTAAGCACCTCTTTTTATCTTCCCTCAGGTGAGAAAATCCGTGCATTATGGGCGATAGGGAATGCGGAGCCTCGATTCAGAGAATATTACACTAGTCGATTGGTATGACCCTAATCTTATTCAGTTGTACAGCAAGTCTGACGCGCATATAGGCTAGTTTAGAGAGACTCTACCTTGACGGGACCAAAGTAGAGGATAACGTACTGGATACTCTACTTCGAAGCGCTACAGCTATCCAAGAATTGCAACTCAGGTTCTCGATAGTAAGATATTGCGTTTTTTTCAGCTGCTGACGCTTTCTTAGGGAGATCACTTTGATGACTGAGGAGCCTGTGTTAAAATGGCTGCCAATACATCCCATAACTTTACACGCTCTGATTATCGAGAACTGCCCACAATACAATGATAGCCTTCTTGAAACGCTGTCCGCGTCGAGACACAGGTAAGTCCACTATGCATCGCTGATCGTTCATGTTTAACGGCTGATTTTTTTTGTGGTGAAGGCATGCACTCAGCAGCCTGACCCTGAGCGGTATTCCTAATCTCACCAAGGATGCTTTGTTGCGTGCTTTTTCCGAGACCGGAAGCTGGCCCTCGCTCGTGAGGCTGGACATCTCTGGAATATCACCTGCCGATGATGAAGTACGCTCCATAGCCGAACATCTGGACCACATAGCACTTACAATGGCTCCATCAGGTGCTAGGTGCCACAGTGAGCGCAGCTCCTAGCCTAACTGAGTTCTACTTCGGAAAGACGAGCGTTACCGATCCCGGATTGGATGTTATTCCTGCCAATCTTTCTCGTCTGCACCTTGGCGGCACTCTCTCGCTTGATGCTATGAAAACGTTTGCACAACGATGCACGTCGCTTGTTTCGTTGTCCCTTAAGGTACTACAAGCTTTCCCTCCAGACCGGATGTACTTACTTACCACAACTTTAGGACTTGCAAGACATTGATTTGCTATCAGCGTTTTCTCTCTCTGCCTTAATTCCTTGCCTCAAGTTGTTCCAATTTCCAAATGGTGAGTATCTCCATCGTGTCATTCTCAACCGACGCACTTCTAAACCTGTTGTTTTCATCCTGCAGGCGACGTTCATCAGTGGAGTGGTAACGAGAACGTGACTGTTACCTTTGTCAACAGCCCACAAATGCAGCATTTTAACTTTGAGGGCCTAGACAAGGAGGTACGTTCGCGTTGATCCTGGGCTTGATAGTGTTATGTTAACGAAATTTTTGTACAGCGCATAGCATACCGAGTTGTCCCCGCGGTCAATTCGCTTCAAGTGGAAGGTCCCAGTTTCCGAGGCACGTTCATGGGTTCCCAGATTATGAGGTAAGTGCAACTCGTTCGTCTTTCATCTAGACGAAAGAGTCGTTAATCATCAGTTGCCGTAACTGGCGCAGGTCACTATATCAATCTTCAATCGCTATCATGCGCGGTAGCACTGTTCAGACTGGCGGCTGGCAATTTCGTACGTAGTTGTCTCTTGGCTGACGTTTATGTGGCGCTGATTGTCACATTTTTTTTGGTGCAGATTGGCTTGTAACTGGAACGCCATTGCCCGTCTCGATCAAATACAACCAATTCACGCGATCTCTGAACTGGATGCCCAGCGCCGTCATTCAATATATCCAAGCCCTCAGCCCCCAAAACACTACCATCGTTGTTCCTCCACAGCGGAACATCTCTCTTTTGATCATGGCCATCTTCATCGGCTTCACTGTCAAGTAAGACCTGTCATCATAGCCATATTGTTGTCACCACGTTCTGGGGCGCCCTGCAATGAATTCCTCTGCTGAGTGTTATACCTTATTGAAGCATCGTCCACACGAGTTCCATCATGGTTGAGCAGGTTGGACACAATTCTAAATTTTCTAAAATTGAGAATTGTTTGTGTAAAACGAAATTCGACGGAAAGTTTAAGAGGAAATTTCTTTTCCCTATATTTTCCTTCCCCAAAGCTTTCATTCATCCAAGTCTTGGGAATGGTGGACGGTGCTGTGGCGGGCTTGACGCGATGTTTTCCCCGAACGTGCAACCTATGTAAGCGCATCGCCTACGAGTGCGGAGAAGTTCGTGACCACCTTTTTGCCACTTTTTCCTATTTTGAATTTATTTACCATTTCTAATTTAATTAAGAATATTAATATCATAGTCATGCTGAAAGGTTTTCTCCAACAGGTCCGACTGATGTTGTGTAGCCGCTGCCGGGCTGCGCGGTACTGCAGTGCCAAACACCAGAAGATGGACTTTCCTCATCACCGCGACATCTGCCGGGCCATCCACACGATCCGACAGCAGGCCGTCCCTTTGGTACATTCTGATGTCTCACTCCGATCATGTGTGATTGATGTCGGGCAACTTGGCGTCATCGGTTTGGCTAACACTGCTGTGAACTGGTGTGATGATCTGTCTCTTCTACATCATCGTCATCATCATCAGGACATTGCTAACTTGAAGCGCCTGGCTGGGACAGTGGAAGAGGAAGGACTCAGCGAGAATTCTGTTCGATTCATATTACACAAGCGGATCGAGCAGATGATGGCACAACGTGTGCTTGGCCGCGAGTTGCTACGCAACGAGGCCGAGCTGATCGTATATCAAGTGCGCATTCCACGTTTCATTCATTGTTGACCATCTCATCGATCTAACGCCAAGCATATAGGACAAGTGCATCGTGTGCTTTGAGGGCGGGATACATCCGGTGAGCCAATCTGCAGGTACCATTACTCTTCATTCTTGTACGGCTTGCCATCTCGTATCATGGTGCCAGCACCATCGTAATGATGAGCCATCACTACAACAGCACCAAGGCGTACGCATCCATTCCCGTGCTTACCGCTCCTCTCGCTCTGAGCCTTAGCTTCCCACAGGTATGCGCAACTTACACGCTAATGCGCGAGTGCGAGCAGCTCTCAGCTCTCACAGGCGAACCCTTCCTACGTAAGGAGTTTCCTCCTGAGACACACTACCAGCCACTCCCTTCCAATTGGGATCGCTATCTACAAAGGCGAGCTAGTGATCAAGCAGCTGCTGCGTACAGTCTAGGTATGCGTTTGCATCCCCTTCTCCATCATATCCTTGCACTAACTCAAATGCTTGTGATTCAGCTGAAAAAGCAATGATCAGCAGTTACATGTCGATTCCTCTCACATTGCTCTATGCGATGGAGCGAGTGTTTGGTACACATCCAATGTTGCCAATCGGGCGAGTTATTCTTACAATAGGACTTGATCAGGGGCGAGTCTTGCGACCAAGGAGAGGATTTGTGTTCACCTACTCGGAACTACCATAGGATCAGAGTATGCTTGTACGTAAGTTCAAGTTGATGTTGTTGACCTGAAAAAGAGAACTAATCCCTATTGGCATCAAGGTTTTGACAAATTCTTAGAGGTGATGCACTGCTTGCCTGCTCTCAAGCGACTCGATCTAGCCATGATCGGTCCTGACGTATGTGTCCACACCACCGCACTCCTCATGAGTATATAATCACCAAGCTAACAACTTTGCCACTACCTTAAGGCTCACGAGTTGATGGCACCTGTAACTCTTGCCTGTAAGGACGCAGACGGAGCCGAGAATCGTACGCTTGACATCACAACATATGAGGCGTTCTACCATGACTTTGCTCAAACGGTATGTCCTCACCCCTTTCATCTCTTTGTTCTTCTGCCTCGTGTGGACATGACTCTACTTCGCACTCAGAACCACTTCTCACGTCCCGACCTAGCGCTGGCCTTCAACGCGGGTCTGCACGAGCTACCGTTTCCTCACGCCGCGAACACCTGGATACCCACGCTGCGCCTGTTGGTGGAAAAAGCCATACCTACTATCCTAACGACCTTCACGCAAGGTAGGTTGAGCTGGTACCAACTTGTCTGACTGAAGCCTCACGACTTGTGTCAGAGGAATGGAGGAGCGACGCTGACGTGGCGCGACGCGCTCATGCAAAGCTGACGATTCACGGCGAACTTAATCCTTGGCGCAGCCTGCAGCCGCTACAAGAGATGGAAAAGGAGAACACCTTCTTCTACATCAACCACATCCTGTGGGGCTTCCATGGCCAGGACGAATGAGGCGGAACGCTCTCCTTCTTCCTTCCTCTTTTCCTCCTCTCCTCCTCTTCTTCTCCTCCTCTTCGCTTCTTCTGCCTCTTGCCCTCCGCAGCAACCACCTCCGCTGCGAGGAAGCGCTTGCACTAATGGCGATACCAACATGCATGCGGGCCTGATCCTCGGACTCCTGGTCGCTCACGTCATAAGTGCGTATCTTCTATATATTCCAATTTTCCTTATCAAGCCAACATTCCCATCATATTCTATTGGTAACATTCCTCTTTTTGATTTTCTATTGGTCGCAAGTGGCAACAGTCTCTGATCATCTACCTGTGGACAGTTCATCCCGTAGATCGTATCCGGGGGAAGAACTGTGCACGTTCTTCCTCCTTGGAGAGCACAGCGGAGACAATCCGCACCCAGGAGCATGGACACCCGGGTGTTCAGGGCTGCCCGCGAGTGAAGGGTGGAATCCTCTTCTTCTGCACTCCAGACAAGAACGGCGAGAGGCGGACTACGAGCGCGGACATCCTAACGCAGTGACAGGATCCCTTCCTCCTCACTCTAGATCTCTCTTCAGCACCGCGGGGCTAACGTGTCACCCGCACCAGAGCACTTGCTTTGCTCACTTGGTCGGCGGGACTAGTCTACTCTTCTTCTCCGACGGTCCGCATTCAACGATAGGCAAGTTACAAAAGGTGAAGAAGAGAAGGAGATAAGATCAAATGGCTCTCCTTCACGTGGAAGAAAAGCGGACGCGGACCACCTTCACGGCCTACACCACGGATGTGCTGAGCAGCAAGAGCACGATGGAAGAGATGGCTGCATGGGTGCTTGTCTACCCGCACTACGCTCCTCCGGTCTCCTCGCCAACGAACGAACTGTTCTCTCTTTGGTGTAAGCGGTACCCGTGCTACCTTAGATCCTGGCACTTTCTTGTTTTAGATGGAATGTTATACTGAACTAACCTACATTCTCCAAATAAGGTACATTGATATAACTGAAAGTTCATCGAAGTTGACGGAGGAGCAGAGACAATCGGCACTCTCTGCCCTGAACTCCTTCATCTGCGTGTGGTGTCACACACATCCAAGTACGTTCCGTCTTGCTCTTCTTTGCTGTGGATCACTCTACCTAACTGGGCAATCAATTACTAAAGACGATCTCAGTCTCAAGCATATGAATGCAATCCTTAAGCTGGTGAAGGAGGATCGCAGAATTGCGAACGAGCTCAAGCTGCTCATGCTAAGGCACAACAAGGTCCGGTTATCGGTGCGCTCGCCTATTACGTCACCGCTACTGTCGAGCCGAGGCTGCGTCACTTCACAGGTCCTCGACTTCATGGATGTACCTGAAGTAGCTCTTGCGCGGTATGGCCTACTCATCACACATTGTTGCTAAATGCACTCGAGCTGAGAGCTTATCTACAGAGAGTTGACGTTTGTCGAGTCTGCGCTCTTTCAGGACATCAACATCCGCAGTCTTCTGACCGTCAAGAATCAGCAGGGCGACTCGCTCTTTGAACCTTTCATCAACCAATATAACATGGTGCGGACTCTTCTCTACGTGGGTGTTTGCAACCTACCAACTCACATTGTTTGCGTCTCTTAGATATCGCACTGGGTGATGACAGAGATCCTCATCACCAAGAGTCTACGCGTGCAAGTTCAGGTGCTAGAGAAGTTTATCCGCCTCGCCGTCCAATGTATTACTCTAAATAACTTCAACACATTCATGGAGATCGTCTCCGGTACGCTTTGCCAAAAAAGCTTTGGCTGCAAGAGGAGGTATTTCATTAACTCGATTCAACAGGACTGAACCATAGTTCAATCCAACGCATCAAAGTTCTCTGGGAGCGACTCTCCGAGCGCGCTCGGCAGCAGTGGTATGAAATGGACTCGCTGATGAGTCCTCAGCAAAACTTCAGGTTATATCGCTGCGAACTGAAGAAGCGCAAGTTACCGTTGCTGCCCTACTTTGGAATCTATCTGCGCGACTTCACCTTCATCAATGACGGCAACCGACGGTACAATCCTGATGGATCGGTCAACTCGTCCTATGTCAGTTTATTGTACGAGCGTGCGAAGGAGGTGCGAGAATACCAAAGTGTGTCCTTCGACTTTGGATCTACAACTTCGCCGATCATCCAAACCTATGTGGCCGCCATCGGAGCACAGGTTATCTACGACGAGGTAACACCACATGTTGTCGAACCTAACACGACAGGCGTTTGCTGACTTCCAACAACTTCTTTTTCATCATTCACAGGAGGAACTGTACAGGCTCTCACTCAAGGCACAGCCAACTCTCTGGCAACGGTCTGTGAAAGAGAGCGACTCGGATGATGGCGAGAGTCGGGCTGATGAACTGTCATCCCTGCACAGGTCGCAGAGCAAGTACGTTAACTTCTTCCCTCAATGATGGTTATCAGAGGCTCATTCTTAACTGTTGATATGCAGCGTTTGGGAGGAGGAGGATTCTGAGATCGACCCCAGTCCGACCTCAAGGCGCCGCCGACCCTCGATCATCAGCATCATGTCCCGCAGTAGATCAGTGTCTGTTTCCTCTGATGCAGACGAAAGCATACGAGAGGACAAATCAAGCTCAGCCTCCTACATCGACTTCACGAGCAGCTCAACCAGCAACACTTCGCGCTCGTGTTCCATGGACGATGAGATACTGACGGAGAACGAGGAGAAGGAGCTGAGCGTCGTCTGCAAAAAGATTGCAGAAGTATCCGAGGACGAGCTTGGCAGCAGCACGGGCGGAAGCAAATCGAACAGTTGTGAGAGGCTAGTCACGGAGGTCAAGAAACCGAAAAAGTCTAAACACGCGCCGAGCTCTCGAGCTGGCTCGGTGATGCTCCAACGTCTCGATCTCGACGCTTGGTCGATGGAAAGCACTGATCGATTACCCGAATCAGTTCCTAATACTCCTACGCCTAAGAGGAAGAAACGAGCCATCAAGAACAGCCCACGCACTCCTCGAGCTGCCACGGCCCAGACAGTTAAGGCGGGGCCGGCTCTAGATCCACTCTTCCTCAAGTCCGAGAAGATGATTGAGCGCTACTTCGCGGAATGTCATCAGGTATGCTCTCCATGGAGGCTTGAAGTACGTATCACTTGTCTAACTTTGCCTGCGCGCTATCAGTCCGCAAAGAAGGGCACAATCAGCATATCCGAGGAACGCTTTCTCATGTTACGAGCCGCTTCGCTCTCTGTTGACTTCTACAATACCATCACTGAAACCTTTGCTGCCGGTACTGGTCTCATCGATAACGCGCTGCTCTCTGCGCGCTGTTTCTGATCCACATTTGGTGCATAGGAGTCAAAATGTCCGATGTGCAGCTAGAAGCCACTGCACAGAGTATTCTGTTCGACTTTGCTCATGTGATGGGCGTATCGGACTGTCGCAGCTACATGAAGCGCTCTGAGCTTAGCAACGGCCTAGAGGCTGTGTCTGCCGGTCCGCCTCACTTTGCCTATGCTGGTACGTACATTCCCACCACTTGAACGCACAAACAGAATGCCGACACGGCGTGCGGACAACAGGATGGGCGCGGGTCGAGATGCCGAGAGACTTCAACCCGAAGCCACGGGAGTACGCTACCGGACTGAAGCATCTGTATTCCTTCGAATCAAGTTCGTGGCAATCACAGCAAGTAAGTCGACCGGCCTTCTCGACCTTCCACACTTGTTTTACTAACTGAGTTGCAACCAGACAAAGCCTCACCACACGGTGTGCGCCATGAGCGCTGGATACAGCAGTGGATGGACGGAAGAGGCTTTGGACACTCCCATGTCAATGTGCGAGGTATCCTGCACTGCTATGGGAGACGCAGTGTGCCAGTTCATCATCGCGCCACCGGGAACGATTCAGAACCATGTGGCTGACTTCTTCTCGTCGCATCAGTCCTCGGGTACGCTGTTCCTCACCTTGCATGTTGACAGCCTGAGTCTCATTGCAATACTCTTGTTGATTCCAGCCGAGAAGCAGAGATGTTGTAAACTAAACCAGTACCTGGGCTCGAAAGAATCCCTGACTGCCCTGAACACAACCGCCACGATTCGATACAACAAGAGCGAGTTGGTGAAGAGTCTGCTCAGCAAAGTGCGAGGCCGATCGGCGTCCATCCCATTAGCAGCCTCGACGCTGCCCACACTCACCACAAGCCGAACGGAACCGCCCATGTCCGATGTGCAGCGAGCCAAGATGAGGAAGAGTCTGCTCGAGATGGGTAAAAGGAACAAGAGCGTGATGAACGCCATCTTTAGGCAGCAGCTGCTCGACCCAAAGCAGGCGACGGTCACAATCGACGGGCAGCGCCACTTGCTGCTACGTGCTGAGGGATTCGTCTATGACTTCTATCACATGCTCGTGGCGATATTCCCCGACGATCAAAAGGAAATGATTCAGCAGGTGGCCATCAAGTTCATGTTCGACTTTGGGCGAACGCTGGGAATCGCCGATCAACGATTCTACATCGCCAAGCTGCAGCTGCAGGAATCGACCTTTATCGAGAGGTTCCTCTACCTCCCGCCGCTGCTGGCCAACATGGGCTGGGGCACGATGAAGCTTCACACCAAGGGCGCGAACATTGGCACCTCCACGGCCGAGCTGAATAACTTCTTCATCAAGTTAGCCATCCGAGACTGGTACGCTCGCATATTCATGACCACGTTGCAGCTACGCTTGATTCAAGGTCCTGACTGGCGATCTGGGTCTATCGCTACAGTGTCGAGGCCGCCACCTGGATCAAGGTTCACCGAGAAAAGGAGCAGCAGGAGGAGAAGGGAGAGAACAACGAAGTTAGCAACAGCAACAACAATGAAGGCAGAGTACTGAACAAAGGCATCGGCGTTCAGTCACCCGTGTGCGTCCTTACCGCCGGCTACATATCAGGTACCTCCGCACCAGCACCCACTTGGTTGTTTCTTCTGCTCACGTGTATGCGCACACAGGTTGGGCGAATGAGTGCCTGCAGCCCAGCTTGCCGCGTAAGAAGAGAGGAGATACCACGGCGAGGGCCACTGTACCAAAGCTCAGCGTAGTGGAGGTTGCCTGCGCAGCACAGGGTACTCTCCACGCCACCTTCGTGCCAGTATGTTGTCGGCATTCATCCTAACGTTGCTTGCGTGATGTGTGCAGGCCACTCCCGATGTACATTCATTTTGGCTCCATCGGACTGCGCCCATCTCCACGCCAAGCGCTACCTGGACCGTAAGAAGCGTCCACACGCTCTGACTTCCCTCCACCTCCACTTGAGCTTGTACTGACTTAGGTCTAGTTTTGTACAAAAGTTTCCTGTAACTGAGACGAATTCTTAGTCAGTGATTTTAGCTCCGAGCGTGCTTGTCCCGTTTTCTAGTTTTCTCTCTCTGTGCTCATCAAGCTTGACACGCGCCAGGTGGTCCATCATCAGCATGAGTTACCTGCCCGACTCGACTCCCGAGACGATCGTCGCGTCGCCTTCGACGCTCGATGACTCCTCGGCGTTTGGGAACGGCCTGGCCGCTGCCTTCAACATGTTGTTGTCGCAGCCGCCACCACAGCCACTCTCCTTCACCTCCAACGTTGTACGACCACATGAGCCACCAGGCGCGAGTAGTACCACCTCCACCACCGGTGCCTACGTGGCAACGGCAGCGCCCTTCTACGCCGACCCTGACGTAGCCAGCCCAGACGTGGGCAGCACCAGCGACGTTCCCTTCTTCCCCGAGGAGGACGTTGCCGCGACCCCGCTGGCCGGTACCTTTCCTTCCCTGACGTTGGGGTACACGTCTTCCCTTCCTTCCCTGTCCCATAATAGACCTCCAACTGAATGAAACAGCTGAGAGTTTTGAAATTATTGAAATTCATAATTTAACTTAAATTGAATTTAACTCCGAATCACGCGATTTTTACCTTAAATAGAGAAAGACGATATTTATTAATTACTTATATTTAAATGAAATACACAGAACTGGACTGACCTCCCATCGTCTGATGTGTGATGTTCCAGTGGCGGTGGAGGCGATGGCGCTTCGGGCAGTTACGTGCAAGCCGAAGGAGCGACAGCGGTGCCCTATGACAGCTTTGGGATGGATCCGGGCAGGTGCGCCATCCACTATTACCATCAGCACCACAGCCTGCCCTTGAACGTGGCGATGCACATGCGCAGACTCACTGACGTTGTGCATCATGTGGTGGTGGTGTTGTTGTTGGGGAATCAACATCCTCAGTCTGAGGATGACGTACTCACATGTCGTTGACGACTCGGTCTACAAGGAGCCGGAGATCAACAGTATGCATATACACCTTTCACGTTCATGAACGGCTTGATGACAGACTGCTTACCGCTTTCACACCTGCAGGTGACGGCCTACAGCAGCTGAGAGTTAACGACTTGTATGTGCATCACCACCATCATCGTGATGAATGGCCATTCCTGATGTTATCTGATTCCCCGCCCTTTCTATGACCTTGAAGGGACGAGCTCAGCGACAGTGATAGCGATGAGGAACCGATCCAAATCGTGCAGTCACAGCCCCGCGTCGATATCAAGAATTGGAACGAAGAGTTTCAGGTTAGACAGCCGTCATTGCCAGCACCACTGGCCCTGCTTCTTGATGATGACACTGACACACACGCTATTGCGTATTGACTTACAGAAACTACTTGAAGAGGAGACTTCAGCAGAGAAGTACACAAAGTTGGCAAGGTTGGCGCACGACTTTGTTTTCGCGGCGGAGACGTACGGCAAGATCATTATATCTGAGCTTTGCCTTCCTGGTCCGTTTCGCTTTGTTCTGCTCTTCCGCCGAGTCTGGTTTCACTTTGAAGCTCACTAGCGTCGGTCACAGCCGATAAGAAGACGATCAAACCGATCGCCGTTGGCGGCCAGGCAGGTGGCGAGAAGTACATCGTGCAGGGCATCTTCTTCAAGTTCGCTCTCGATCTTTTCGACATTTATGGCTCCGATGAATATGCCATGTGCGTCCATGTGCTGCTCTTCTTGAACAGGACCAAGGTTCTGACACTATAACATGGGAAACACAACAGGAAGGCAGCATCTCATGACCTGAAGGGACTCATTCACTATTACAGTTGTCAAATCCCTGGCCTTCACGTACCACTCATGGCCTGTACGTTTCGCTGCACTCACTGCTGAGCTGGCCAGGATCTCATGATGACTACAATACTTGATGACTCGTTTCAGTGATCGACTACTTGGGATTCCGACTGATCGCCATCACGATCTTGCCCATCAACTCTTCCACCATCCGTTATGGCTCGTATGTCTTAATCCTTCCTTCCTTGTCGCTATCAGCAATTGAGCATTCCACGCTTTCTCACGTATGCAGGAGCGATGCCGGAATGACGATTCATTGTGAAGATGACGAACTCAACGAGATGATGAAGAAGGCCGCACGAAAGATGAAACTTAGGGTATCTGATAGGAGGAGAGAGGAGTTCTTCATTCAAATGTATGCAGTGTTAAATCCCTTATCAATGCAGGGCCACTATGTGGGCACTCCAGAGGGCTTAGCCAAGAAGATCTATGGACCGGTCGACATCGAAGCCCACAAGGGTACTGACGGGCGCTACTACGTTGTGGACTTTGCTCGCACATTCCCTCCAGAAAAGCCCTCACCTAAGTGGTAAGCCCATGTTTTGCCCATTTTGCTTTCATGAGCCAATCTTTTAACTCCGAGCTAGCGCTTCTCGTAAGGGTATCTTTCTCTACAACTTGCTTCGTCCGGAACATGTTAAGAGCAACGACGTTCCTCTTTCCTCCGGTAAGTTCTTTGACCCCTTTCCCTTCTTATTCACCTTTCTGACGGAATCATAGATGCCTTCACAAGGTGGGCGGCTGCCGATCCGAAGAAGGAACGATACAACTTGGACGTCACCAAAGCTACTGAAAGGCTTTTCAGGGTATAGTCTCGTCAACTATTATATATACGTACCGTGTGAATCTTACCAATGTTCCATCAATATCCTATGATAAAGGAATCCATCCCCTTGGTGGCCACCAAGCTGCAGCAGAAGTGGGAGCAGAGCGGCCCGGACTCAGTAGACTTGATAGAAGTAATCCATTCGGTTCGTAGGCAGTTCGGTTCAGCTCGTATGAGTGTCTCCTCTGATCGCCTCTATTGTGAGCAGGCAGGAATCAACATTCGACATCTGGGACACATCAGAAGTCTTGTACATGTTCGCCTTCAGCAGACTATCCTGATCGAGGTACTGCCGTGGGCTCTTTACATGTAAAAGATTCACTCCGATTCACTCTGATGATTGTATGATACATTCATTCAGATGGTTGCTCGAATCGTCCGAAAGCAGATCGCTGGCAAGTTCCGTAAGAGGACGCGCAAGATGGGAATACCGACGGAGGAGCCCCATAAGATGGTCGCTGTCAAGTACCTCAACATGCTCCTGGGTCGGCACAAGAGGTCAGCTCAATACTGGCGACTTCTCAAGCGTGCTCTGCAATCTAAATTTGCGGTGCGCCATCAACTTTCCGTTAATCATTCCACGATCGGCGCTTGATGAATGAACAATTCCTCACGTCTGTGTTCTGACAGAACGGGCTGCTGCCACACGAAGAGGAGGAGAGCTACGACTTACGCCAGAGCCTCAGCATTGTAGAGTTTTTCGAACGACTGCGCTCACTGGCTCCCAACATTATCCCTCTCACTCAGAGCGCCACGCAGGCACGTTTTCTGATGCATGTTCTTAACAATTCAGCAATCTTAGCTAAACTGCCAAACATTCACATAGGACTTTGCGCGAGCTATCAAGGAAGGAAACGATGGGAAGAAGAGCTGGGGCTCGTGGGTGCCCGAATTCAAGTTCTTGGCATCAGACATGACCGCGCTGCACGCCACTGTCAAACACATGAATCTCATCGGTAAGACTCCTATACGTGGGGCTGCATGCAAGAAGCAATAACCGACTGATGCGCTATCCCCAGACATTGCGGAGGCGTGCGCGATGTTCTACAGTGCGCTCTCAGAGAAGGGCTTTGATCAGACCCGATTGCTAATTCAGGGGCTCAATAAGTTCCAGGTAATGAATCGTGCGCATGGGGACATGCGCTAGAAGAAAGGATCCTAAAGAGGTTATCGTTCCGATGTGCAGGTTGCGTCGCGCAAGATGCCCTTCCTGGACGTCGACATCATCATCATCTTGGGAGACATGCTTGTAGAGCGCGCGAGGGTGATTCAAACGTACGCTTGTCTATGTAAGGATTTAGGTCCGTGCTCATCATCAAACCTAACATGCGTATCCATCGGCAGGACAAATGCAAATAGGGATCAGGTTTCGTTACTGCTTTCCAACGCATTCATCGCCTATCAGACCGCACTCAGCATGCAGCCCAAGAACACCAAGTACATCAACAGCTTCTTTTCATCCTTCTTCTCCAAGTTCTGACACACATCCCCATTTGTCTGAAGGTGCATGATAGGCATCGGTAACATACATGCTAGCCGAACCCAGTATACAGATGCGATTGGCCAGTATGAGGAAGTCCTGGCTCTTGATGTACGCATGTCATCGGTTCACAGATGCATTGATATCGTTTCGCCTTGAATGCTGATCGATCGACACTGCTGCAGCCGACAATGGCCCTGGCCCACTTGCAGCTGGCGCGCTCGTATAGGCTTCTGTACACAGAACGCAACTCGTACAATACTCCCCTATCGCAGCTCTCTCGCCTCCAAATTCACATGTTTGGATGTCATCATGGTATACAGAAAGAACGCTTCTGCTATCGTGGAACGTCTACGCAAAGCACTGGCACTGCAACCTACCCTCTACGAGGCCGTCACCATGTTCGCGCAAACACTATTCACGCACCTCTACCTGGTCTTGAAGGAGAATGGTGAGTAACCCACCATCATTCCCATCCATCAGGCTGACCCATTCCATCGTTCATCAGGATTGCGACAGCTGGAAGAGACGCACAAACTGGCCTTGCAAGAGGTCGGCGAGAAGTTTGAGACAGCCCTCACTCTCAGGTATGCCCCTGCATCGCACTCCATTTGGCGGGGAACCTCCCTTTAGCTGAAGCCTCTTTCTTCTCCGCCTTCGTGTGCTGTCTGCTGAACAGTACACAGGACAATGAAGCCTACGCCTTCATTACGTCCATCATCACGCACGTAACGAATCCGAATCCCAAGGACACCTACTGGCTGGGTATGTAGCTTCCTCTCTGCGTTCCATGTTGCAGCTTGCTCTCATCCATTCCACTTTGCACCATGTTCATAGACTGGGCTCTGGCGCTTTTGTGGGACGTCGCTGAGGTGAGCCCTCATTTCAAGCAACTTCTCTGCGTCCGACTGGTAACGCTTGTCTGCTGTATTTGATCAACAGTGAAGGTCAGTGACTGATACTCTTCCGTACACTGCGTATACAGGGCAGCATAAACATCATTCATCTGCGCGATGTCTTCTCCTTCTTCACTGATCCTATCTTCCGTGGTGTTGCTTGGTCAAGTCCGGCCCTCCACAGCATCACACTCGTGTACGTAAACTCTCAGGATCCTGAGTGACTGCGCGTACTCAACGTCATCTCCCTTTTGGGTTAACATCAGGAATGTCGCCACCATCAGCGAAGATGTGTTCACGTCGTGGCTTGAGCATCATCCGATCCCTCTGCAATCCATTGTGATCAAGAATTGTCCTCAATTCGGCGATAGTACACTCTCCAAGCTTGCGTCTCTTCTTCACGCGTATGCACGACACTTGTTCCACACTTGGTGTCAGCTTCCTCACTCTAGATTTGCAGTCATTCTCTGGAGAAGCTGGTGCTTGAGAAATCAAGCAAGTTAACCAAAGAAACCATCTTAGAGAGCTTCACGCGCCACCAGGTAAAGAGCGCCGATGGCGAATCGACCGAGAAGAAGCCGGGAGAGGAGGTCGACGAAGTCAAGGCACCCGATGCCGAGCAAGGTACCGAGAACCGATGGGGTTTCATCAACACCATCAGCTTCCGCGATGTGCCGGAAGTCGACGATGAGGTACAAAAGCCCTTTACTCTCCCCTGTTGTCGAGCAAGCTCACCTCGCGCATGTTAGGTCATCACCGCGCTCTCACAACTGCCCTCGTTGACATCGTTGGACTATACTGGCTGTGCTGCGACCACCGATATCGCTGTCCAACAACTAACAGTCAAGCTGTCACAGGTATGTGGCTGCGCTCCACCCCATCTGTAGACTGTGATAACACTCCGACTCTCTCATCAATAGATTCGACTCGGTGGCACACTCACAGCCGAAGCGCTTACCACTTTCGCGCAGAAGTGTACTGCAATCACGCACTTTTCACTCGAGGTACCCCCGAATCCAGCTAGCAGGTCACTGCCTACATTCGTGGTTCACCTTTTCTCTTCTGTTGCTTACTCAGGGAGTTGTTGGCGTTGACATTGACAAGTACTTTAGCGTTGCCAGCCTGCTACCGAATCTCCAGCACTTCCAGGCTCCCAATGGTACACTTCATCTGCTCAGCGCCGTGCAAGTCTCAAGTGTTAATGGTCAATGCTCATGATACAGGCAGCGTCTATCTGTTTACGGGCAATGAGTCCAGGGACATCATGTTCTTCGAACAGAACATCGTTCGGTTCACAGATAAGGTGACCCTCCTCAGTTCTGCTTGAACGAATCGTAGATCATGTCAGTCTGATCTACCGTTTCCACCACATCAAGGTCAAGGGAGATCTGTACAAGGTGAACAACATCAATCAGCTCACTATGGAGGGATCTGGCATCAAGCTCGGCATCCACACTGCCCACACGTGCAAGTACGTCATTCATAGCATTATGGGTTTCTACTGTAGAGCCTTTCCACCTAACGCTTTATGCTCCTTGGTAGAATTATCAAGGAGTCACACACAACTCTCGTGCGTCTTACCCACGGGGTAAGCACGTGGAACGTAGGCACGTTCCCTTTCTTTTTCGTCATGCGGTTGTTTGTCAGACGTTAGACTTACCCATTTGTCACATGTACCTACACAGCGCCGCAAGTGGCAGGACTAAAGACTGTCTCAATGATGCAATTCGTGGGCGCAACAAAGACGCTCCAACTCATTCCACCGCTGGCGAGGGTCAACTACCTTCCCCAGCACGGACAGGCCACCATCTTTGTCGCACCGCGCACCAACCTCACGCTCCTGCTGCCCATCATTTTAATCGGCCTCACCAACAGATGACCGTCCCTTCCCGTTCTCCATTCTCCGTGTCAAAACAGAGCGAAATCAAGTTTAGTTGGCGAAAGCCTTCGTTTTTGTTCATGTACTCAGAACACAACTGGAGGAAGGAGAGGAGGCCCACGTGTCTACTTCTCCCACTTCGCGATCTCACCGCAGGTAGGGCACTTGGTATCCTGGAGGTCGGGGCCGCACAGCATTGATAGCAGATCATCGCCATCAACACCATTATGTTAGCTGATGTTGTTCAACTTGTAAGTCTATGCACGACAAAGGGAGGGTATATGGCACCTGCTGAAGCTGGGCGGTGTTAATGGAGCAATGAGGACACTTGGGCATGCTGGACAAGTGCTTTAGGTGTTTTTGGTGGAGTGTGGTGGTTTTGACCAGCTCAGAGAATGTAGCATTTCTCAGTTGTTCACCACGCCCACGGACGTCCAGCTTGATGCAAACTCTAACAGTTCAGCTAAGCGTCCTACCATTGGCAAGTGCCGACGACGAAGCAAGCACACTATATGCTGTTCACCTAGAATCTAAACCTCTACCCGTTTGACTCTCTTCATGGAAAACAAGCACCAGCTCCAAAGAACAAGCTGTAGCACTAATGCTCGCCCAAAGCTGTGTGCGTAAACACCTCTACTCTTCATTTCCCTTCCTTCTTCCTCAACTCTTGTGACACACTGGAAGTGAAAACGAAAACTCCATCTTCATTTTGATCATCATTCTCAAGCAACATTGGTGGAGATCGGGGCTGGGAATCAGCTCCCCGCGGGGGTTGTGGCACGTGTGATGGTCGGTGTTGGGTGCGCGGCTGGTTCCATGAGTTTGACGATCGAAGAAGAAAGATGCGGATCATAAAGAAGATGAAATAGATGAAGATTGGGGGTGTGGTCGGCGGGGAAGTCGGACCAGACGGCATCCTCCTCTACTTCTTCCAGTTAGCGACCTTGTCACAGGTAGGACACTTGGTGCCGATGCGCGAGACTGGGTTGTTGCGGCACTGGGAGCAGGCTTTTTGCACGCAGCCTGACTTGCACGTAACCTGCTCATCCCCCACATCATTCCCCCACCCATCATCTTCATGATCAGAGATTGACTATCGGATATGGAACAGAGATGTGATGTGAAGGATGTGAAGAATGTAAGAGTGGCGCACCTGATACAGCTGGCCGACAGGGGTGTTGCAGTGAGGGCACTTAGGCATGGTTGACGACAGTACGTAGCGTAGGAAAGGTAAAGGTTGGTGTGTGCGAGCTTGTGGAAGAAGACGCAGTGATGATAGGAACCACTCCACCACGCAATATGAGCTCTGCACCGACGAATCAGGATACACTTTACCACGGACCTAGGAGTTAAACCTTTTTGAAAGTTGGTTCCTCCTTCCAAGAATTCTTGGCTGAAGGGATTAAGAAACTGATACTTAGGCCAATCAGGAGAGTCATAAGGTCGATAACCAATTGATGAATCAATTGTCAGATCATATGCCACAGCTTGGATGCAGGAACATAACGGGAAGAAGACCATAGTCTCACATTCTTCAGTCCATATGAGAGTCATTGGGTCATTACTAAACGTGAGGGGGTTGGCTATGTTCCGCGTTCTGTACAGCTGGCCCTCGGCACGGCACAGGCCCTGTACGTTGTTGCAGTTATGTGTAAACACGATGCAAGAAGAGCATAACTGGCGTAGTCGCGAAGGTGCACCTTCCATGAATGGTTCTGTGACCAAAGGTCTTTGCACATTCTGTTGCTGGCCGATCAGTCGCGCCCGCATAGCAAAGGGAAGTCGTAGATGTTACGACCAGGCGTGCACTGAACATTTCGGACGTGGAACCGGAATGGGCCACTCCGCTCGGGTTCGAGCGGGTGTGGCTGCCCGGCGCGCAGGCCTGGTGGAAGAAGGTTCGTCATTTTCTGCTCGCTGCGTGAGGACACGTCGCCGAGAGTCCACCCGATCGTCATATGAGGTCGGGGATCCTGCCATCAACATGAGCAAGAGCATGGACAGACAGATATGTTAGCTCGCTCGCGCACCTCATAGTACGTGGACAGGCGGAACTGCTTGAACACTTGATCGACCTTGGCTATCAACGCACAGATTCTTGCGTTGCCTTCAACCACACTCAGAGAGAAGAAGGATCGCGTTCGCTCGTCGTTGGTAAACAGTTCACAAGCGCCGAAACTGGCATCAAAACTACAATTGTCCACGTTTCTGTTAGCAACATATGGGTGAGTTAGTAACGAGAGAGGCACACTTACCTTTGCTCCTGGCTCAGAGTGGAACGAAGGAGCTCAATCAGAGGTTCAATCTGGTGCTGTCGTACGCCTACTGTGCGCGAGATACTCACGTGATAGATCAATTCGAGCGGTCGCCTCACTCTACTTCCTGATGCTGAGGTGCGTGCAGTGCTAGGCGTAGCGTGGCTGCTCCCGTCGCTCTCCTCCTCGCGGGTTTCTGTGATCGGATAGACCTTGCATTCGGGCAACCTGTACATGTATTATTAACACTGCGTACGTGAGCTATGCCGATCATCACCGACATACAGTTCATCCCTCCCCACCCACATACACACGCGCGGTGTAACACAATCCACGTTGGCATCAACATATCCTGATGATGGTGATCCTCTTGATGCAACTCATTCACATGAAAATGGCTCAAGAGGATTCTTCTTCGCACCAGGTACGAAACTGACCAAGAAGGGCTTGCATGCACTCCTCCAGGCCCTCCACTGCATGAACGTAGACTGCAGTCGTCCCCAAGCGCACATACAAATAAGAGAAATCCATGAACAAATGCACCTAAATATCTTAAATTTTAACTTTCTTCATTTCATTGATTTCTTGCCATTTTATTCGCTTAACGATTTATTCCACACATATATATATATTGTTATTGTTTGTTTTTATTTTTATTGGAATGAATGGAATGGAGTACGCACCAGGCAGGTAGACGAAGGTGGGGTAGTTGCCTTCAATATGAGGAAATGTGCGGATGCGGCCGAGGTGGACCCCGCGCGCCTCAGCATTTCTGTGGCCTACGACGCCAACTGCGCCTTCTTCTTCAAGACCAAGGAGCAGTTCCGGCGGAGGAGGAGGCAGCGCCACCTTCTTCTCTTCCTTCTTCTTGGTGAGTGTCCTCTTCTTATTTTGCGTCGTCATCATCGTCGTCTCCCTTGTGTCTGTGGACACTGTGATAACAGTGATGGCAGTGACTGCGGTTGCTGCCGTGACGTTCATCTCAGCGTGCTGGTCATCTTCTTCTTGTTGTTGATGAGGAGCGTCTGCGTCAAAGGAGGTGTCCGCAGCAGTCTGCCGTTTTCGCTTTTGACCACACACAGTGGCAGTGAGGTTGCTGTGGCTTAAGGACGAAGAAGTGTCAGTAGCCGGGGTGGTCTCGCGCAGCCCTTCTTCTTCTTCATTCTCTTCATCTTCGTCTGACCCGTAAGCACCCAACAATAAGTCCATTTGGGAAATTAGCTTTGTAATGTCGAAACAGTTTTGTTTTTTGATCTTTCATTCCTCAAAATCCTTCTCCGATGATGAAGAATTTTAAAAATGAAGATGCGAAATTTCAAAATACACAAAACAACGAAATCGATTAATTATAGAAAACAAATCTATTTTTTGTAATCTTGACACAAAATTATGAATTACAATGTACAATGTCTTTGAGCTCTCGAATAAAGAAGAAGAGGGGAAGGGAACATGGCAAAGAAACAAAGAAATCAAAAGTGGTCTCGATCGAAACGTCCCCTTGGCGCTCGCCAATCTGAATCTCCCAGTAAAGCGCTTCATCCTTCCTTCCCCAGAGGTGTGGCCTGGAATTCCTCATCCCCTGGGGTAAGTCGATCGTCCGCGGTCTTGAAGGGCCAAGAATCAATCAAAATCGCACGTGAAGTCCCGTAACATCGTCGCAATCGAAACCTTGGAGTAGCAGAGATAAGAGATGTAGATATAGATAGAGAGTCCTTGTGTAGTTGTAGTTGTTCTCCTTCTTCTCCTTCTTCTTCTTATGTAGTTGAGTGGTAGTAGTAGTAGTCGTGTAGTGGTAGACCCGACCATCTTCATTGATTTGGGGACTCGCTACTCGCAGCGCCTGAACTTGAAGACAACCGATGTCTGGAACTGGTCGACGAGGGGCTTCTCCATGCAGCGCCAGTCGAGGATGAGCTTCTTGCCGGGGTCGCCCTTGACCTTCTTCTGCTTCTCGACGAAGACGACGAAGGAGAAGTCGTCCATCTTCGCGTCGGCCTCGCTCGCCGTCTCGAACTTGTGCTTGCCCGACCACTCCCACGGAGACGTCGTCGGCTCGGCGTCGTTCTTGTTCTGCTCCGCGGCGTCCTCCACCTTGCGGTACACGTACAGCCTATACGGTCGCTTGCTGGCCATCTCTCCTTACCTTCTTGTATCGGGTTGAGGTGTGAGGTCCTTGTTCTTGGCCTTGTACTTCGGAGTTAAACTGAGAGAGCGAACCGTTGCGGTATCCACGTCTGCAGCTAGGTGAAGTGCAGAGAGGAAAGAGCAAACGCTGCTTCGGAGCTACAACGAAGGGGGTGGGGGGAAGAAAGAAGCGAAAGCGTGCTCTTTCGCTCTTTCGCCTAGTCATCCAAGGAATACGCGTTGCAGAGTATTGGGCCTTCTCGGCTTTCCCTCAAGTTTTGGTGCTCTAAGTGGTTGGGGTAACAACAACCAGTGACAAGGGCACACAGAGCAGCTTCTACAGAATGCTGCAACAAGCACTGCCTCTCCTTTCTCGGTAAGAAACCCGCGAACACACCGCGTGCTCTTATCCATTTTTTTAAAGGAACAGCTTATGTACTCAGGAGTTAGTTAGCACCGGTGGTGAACTATACACCATGACACGGCGAGGAGAAGAAGAGGAAAAGAAGGCCGGTGTCGTGTCTGCCTTCTGAAGGATGGGTGCTCACACCATGGTCGTTTTCGATGAGTGCATCCAGGGAATGTCGGGATCGATCCATTTAGAGTGGGCGTCCGGTGGTGGTGCCCGTGGTCGAGCTGGGCGTACCGCCGTGCATGAGCGCGCGGCCCTCCTCCTTCTTCGCAGGGTTGCGAGTGATGGTGCCCTGCACCTCCTTGAGGGCACCCTTGATCTTCTTGCCTATTCCGCCTCCCCGAGTGGTGGTGCCAGTCGTGCCAGTAGTGGGAACGATCGGCACCTCACGCTCGCCAAGCACAGCCGGAGCGCCGGCGGCGGCCAAGCGCTCCTCGGACTCGAGTCCGCCGCCAGTGCCGAGCGGAGCAGTAGCGAGTGGAGCAGCAGCGAGTGGAGCAATGACAGGTTCGGGCGTGACCGGCGGGAGGTCGGTAGAGGGCGCCAGGGTCGAGTGAGGAAGCGTGGTCGTGGCGGTTACGCCAAGACCGACAGGCTTGGGAGGGAGCGGCGGCGCTGCGCCCGTAACGATGGTGGGTGCGGCGCGAGTGCCGACCATGACGGGCGGCTCGATGATCGGTGGCAGCATCACGTTGTGCTCCTCCTCGATGACGCGCTGTTCAGCAGTGACCTCGGTCTTGATGATGGGTTGGATGTGATGCTCACGCTCGTGGATGATCGGCTGAATGTGGTGCTCGTGCTTGATTTGCACAGGATGCTCGACAATGATCTCCCTCTCTAACTTAGGCCTGTGGAGGACTCCCTCAGGACCAGCACGCTCGACTGCTTCGAGACCGGCCGGCAGAGCTGCACGCTCGACCACAGGTTCCAGCATGACGTTGCGATCGGTCCTGAGGTGGGTCTCTGCAGCAGTGACCTCGGTCTTGATGATGGGCTGGATGTG
>CDEZ01020759.1:0-19764 GCA_000826365.1 Acanthamoeba royreba
GTACCTTGATGAAATTGTGAATAGGATTATGGTTGACGTAGACAATCTCTTCAGATCCTCGCCTCTTAACCGATGAACCCTTCCTCCTCGCCCAGCCCTTGACCTTATCACCCAGACTCTTGCCGTCCTACGTTTCAAAGTAGTGAGTGATCGGATCGACAAGCTCCGATTGGAAAAGTGGTACAAGATGGTAGTGTACCTTATCATCGTCCTTCTCCTGACTGCTATTCTTGAGCTTGGTCCGATCCTTTTCTTTCTTGACGTGATCCTCATCGCGATCTTCATCGCGCATCTCCCTGCTTCTTCGTTTGGGCTCCCGCTCGCCACTCGCCTTCTTCGAGCTGAGCGGTAGCGTGTTGCCGCCCTTCTTTCGATCAGAATCAATCAAAATGGATGGCGGAGCTGCCCGGCTGCGACCGCCGCTTCCTCCTGAACTCTGGCCGTCATCACTGTTGGATTCGTGGGACGAGGAGGTACTGACATCATTCCCTGAGTCCTTGTGTGTTCTGAGCAGAAGCCATGGGGAACTCTTATCTTTCGATCCGCTCTTGCCGTCCTTTCGTCCCTTCTCTGCTTGCTGTTGATTCCGACCTACTGTGGTCATGTCTGTGATCGTCAGGCACGTACGATGAGAAGTAATAGGAGTTAGATTGTGAGTCACTATCGCTATGGATATATAGGTGAGCTATCACGAGGGCAGGCTCGCAGCAGCACAACCGAGATGGATAGAGAGCGGACTCAGGTCTGCGTATGGATACCTACAATATGTAGAGGAGGTATTGAATAGAATACATAGGTATGGATATATAGATAGATAGGAGTGGGTTATCATGATCATGAAGTACCGCCATGCTCCACCTCCTCAGCGTCATCCTCGTCACCCTCTTCTTCGCCCTCATCGCCATCATCCTCCTCGCCGTCGTCTCCGTCCTCGTCGTAGTCCTCCCCGTTTTCACTTTGCGTATCACTATCGTCATCTTCCACATGTCCCTCCACGTCCTCCTCGTCGTATTCATCAGTAGTAGCTACAGAGGCATCAGTAGTATCTTCAGATTCAGTCTCCCGATCAGCATACTCTTCTCGCTCTTCGTTTAGCTCGTGCTGCTGGAAAGCCATTCAATGAGTACAATTTTGAACGGCCAAAAGCTAAGGCAGCATACCTTCTTTCGCTCCTTCGAACGACGTGGCTCGTGGGACAACAGCAGCTGCAGAAGTTGAAGCTTGTTAACCATCATCTGTGGCACGTTGTCCTCCAGTTCGTTCTCTGACTTCGTAGTGGCTTCCTGTTCTTGAGCCTTTGTTGAGTGCTGAGGATTCGCTGAAGTTGGCGTGTTTATAGCGATTATCTTGGCCGCAGACTTCATTTGTTCAAGCTCGGCATTTACTTCGCCAATCTCTAGCATCAGGGCCTGCTTGAGGTTCGCAAGCCGCACGCTTTCGGGTGGAGTCGACGGCGTGCGTATGCGAGGCGAAGGTGACACCAGCGGTGGCGTAGGAGCGAGCGACGACGGTGGAGATGCTGTCGAACCTCCTGAAGAGATGGCAAGAGGTGCTATCGTAGCTGCACCACCACTACCACTTCGTGTGGGCTGACTAAGTGCAGAATCGCTGGCAGAGTTCCCACCGTCAATATGTGCTAGCGAGGATAAAGGCGCTTGAACGTCGGATCCTTGTCGAGGCCGAACATCAGGCTTGGCCGTGTTTTCCGTGGGGGCCGAGGCGCAAAGGGCCTTTACCGCTGATCCGCTCGTGCGATCTGTGCGCGATCCCCGCTTACGCTTTTCGAACTCATCACTGGAGAGCAGTGACTGGTAATTGCGACAGCTGTTCTCATTTGCCAGATCCTCTGGTGTCTTGCCTTCCTGCTCATACATTGATAAATAAGAGGGGCAATAAACAACTTAAGGGTGTAAAGATGCACATACAGAATCCTTAATCTTGGGATGTGCGCCTCTATTCATCAGCAATCTGCCGGCAGATGCGCGATCATGAATTGCGGCATAGTGAAGAGGTGTGCGACCGCACACATCTATTAGATTCACCTGTATTGGACAAAGGATCATTAATAAATCCCAACGTGCATCAAATAGCACTTAGCACTTACTTTAGCGCCAGATTGAACAAGCAGCTCGAGACAGAAGAGATTCGTCTTGCCCTCCATCACAGCGTGGTGAAGAACAGACCTGAATTGGAAATGAAACCGTGAGAAAAGTGGTGCCCATTGCAAGTCTCAGGGAAACCGCCATCCATACCTCTTATTCTCATCCTGATAATCAGGTGAGGCACCGTGAGCCAGAAGGTGATAAACTCGAATGACATCACTTTCAAGCACGGCCTCCAAAAGTTGCTTTATCATGAACAGAATAACCTTTTAGTACAAGCAGATAGAATGTAAAAGCAACAAGAAATTGAAGGCTATACCTGCTGAATTTTAGCTGTGCTGATATCAAGTCGTTGGGTAAATCGCCGTAGCTCATATTTTGCTTTAACGTATCGCTCGCGGGTATCGCTGCGATGACGGAATATGTGAACGATTGAACAATCCTTTGTAGCAATATTGATTATGTACCGATCAGTCGTTTCGTTGGGTTTAAGCGCTGGCGAAACGTTGTATTCCCAAATGTTATTGACCATTGCATTTCCGATAGTCTTCATCAACTGTGCCCACACACGGTGATTAGAATCATAAGGTGACTACGGACAGTAAAGCATACCATGAGAAGTTCGGGTTCCCATTTGTCCAAAACTAGTGACTTGACTCGAGAGATGTGCACACCAAGACCTCGGTGCGCAGCTGCGCACTCCTCACATATAAGCGCACCAAGGTTGACTGATGCCCACTCGGGATCTAGCCAACAAGAAGAATGTTGATCAGGAAAGGAACTAGCGAAAGAAGAGCACAGCATGTGAGTACTCCGAGCGTTGCAGTCAGTGCAGTAGCAATTTGCCTCAGAGAGACTGCGAAGTTGCTCATATGGTCGTTGAACTGCCAGGCAAGAAAAGGGTTGAGCTGATGACCAACGATGTAAATAACACGGACGGAGGCTTACCGATGCTTGCGTGTTGCGGAAGGTTGGCTAGTTGTGACTGCTTGAGCCGGTAGGTAATTGAATTATGCACTACATCCATCCACTCGCTGTGAACAGATATTAGTACAGGAAAGCAGCCAGCTGCGTGTACCGATTCGCACCTTCTGTCCTTATCAGAGGCGGCCTGAAGTAGCATCGTCTCTTTGGTGGGCCATACGAGGCTGAACACAAAGTTCTTATGCGGAGGTTCAGACTCACTGTGATTAAGAGTTGCATGAGTACGCCGTCGTATATTTACACTGGCCTACAGACTGATGTTTACCTTACTGTCTTCACGCTAGCAAGGAGCATGTCATGTGTTTTCAGGGGATTCAATTCCTTCCAACTACGGTAATAGTGAAGAGCACCTTCTGCTATAACGAACCATCTCCTATTGGCGCCAAACGAAGCGGATGAATAAGAACACAGCACTCAGTCTCTGAGCTTGGCTCGGGGGATGGCAATACCTCTTCCAACGCATGCCACCACTTCTTCCTCTAACTCGGACAAAAAGATAACCCTGCTTCTCCAAGGTAGCGGTTTGTGGATTCTTTTTCGAGAGCGACAACTGGAATACCAGGAGAATTGTGTTAGAGCTCTGCATGATCATGATTGCACTGGAAACTTACATCATGCTTGAGGCTTTCTGTGAGATAGAGCCTTCGCTCTTCATCGAGATTAACCATCAGTTCCCTAAGGGAAGGCTCGAGCTCCGACAAAAGGTCGTAGCCTTGGTGGAAAAATGTCATCGTCGCATACATAAACGTCCCCAAGCGCTCCAAAACCTAATCCAAACACCGTCAGTGCATGACGAGCCAGATAAAGAAATTACACAAGCCAGTACCTCAAACGACTTCTTGGCGTCTATTTTGCTCAAGCGGTTGGTGTAGTTGATGTTTGTCAGCTCGTAGAGCTTCTTCAACTCAGCCAATTCCGCTTCGAGCTGCAATCACATCAAGTGAGACTTGGGTGGGTTCTCAACAATATTCAGGAGCAGAGGAACGTACCTTTTCAACTTTTTCCGTTTGGTCCTTCTTCTTTTTAGAGGAAGTACGAATGAGGTCGTACTTAAGCTGCGCTGCTTCATACTGGTCACGTGTTTTCACCAGTCGCTTTTTCATCTCAAGTGCACCCTTTATGTCCACCTGCAAGAACTGCTCTAGTGGCATCGTAACAAGGTTCTCAAGCTGCTCCAGCTGTGATCAATTCAAAACAAAAGGTTAACCATCAGTGCGGTACAGGATCAAACATTCTGAAGAGAGGTACCAAGGCGCTCCTCATAGTCTCAATATCTTTGAGGGCAGAGCCTATGTTTTTAAGATTCTGAGACAGCAGTCCTCCATCTGTTGGAAAGTGTGAGTTTGATCATCAAGCTGAACAATTCTTCAAACTAGAAGACTTCACCTTTTTGATCATTTCTTGAGAATGCAAACTCGAGCAGCTCATCGGCGAATTGCACGGCATCAGTCACAGATCCGGTTACTGCGAGAGATCGCGAACTATCAGCGATCCTCCTGAGGTAAGTCCACAGATGTTCGCAGGACTGTGCCGTAATCACCACACATCAGAAATCGTTCTCCTTTCACTGCGCCAATGAGCTCAATGCAAGCCGTACATCCTGGAGGTTCTTGAACTTCTCACGGTACTCGGAAGGGCTCTGCGTATTTGAATCGAGGAGCGTGAAGGAACCCGTACGCCTGCTAGCACTCGGCGAGGAACCCCCTCCGCCCAAGATGATTGCACTTCCTCCACCTCCTCCAACCACAGTAGGCATAGACCCGCTGCCGCCGGACGCTAGTGATATGTAGGTGGGTCCTGTGGATCCACCGCTGCTGATAGATCCCGGTGCAGACATCGGCGATGGAACAGCCTGACCGCCAGCGGCGCCGGGCTGAGCTGAACCATCCACAGTCAGCGATGTGTTGTTGTTCATTATCCTCCTTTGGTCCGCTAAGGTCACTGTGCTCCTCCTCTCGACTCGGCCCTTGGTATCCAGCCACGCGTCCTGTCAAGATGAACCCCACGCATATCCAGCCACACCGCGCATGGTATCCACGTGAGCAAGCACACCCAAGATCAAGATGTAGTGTAGAAGAAAAAGAACAGGAATAGGAGGAGAGTAAGGCTCTTGACTGGATCAAAGGAAGACCGAACAATCCGCTACCCTTTTATAAAACATGAAAAATAAAACAGCAAGTAGCGGCAAGAGGGAAATGAGATTGCCTCTACACGTTTTGGAATTGGATATATAAAAAGGAATGAACCAAGACAGGACAGAAGAAAGTAGAGAGTATGCAAAAATAAGATAATGGGGAATGGGCTCCAAGTAGCGGCAATTTAGATCCTCCAGATCAGATTGATCTCAAGAGATAAGAAAGAATGGTAAATGAAGCGGTAGAGGTGGTGACAGAACGTATCGAGAGATCTGGGAGTAGTGGGTGGGGAGGGAAGAGTGAATGTGTGTACCGGGGTAGTGGTGTGAGTAGGGCCAACGTCGAGGTCCGGCGAGGAGAGCGGAGCGGTGGAGGAGGAGGGGTGGTAGTGGTGGAGGTCACCTATCCTCGAGTCGCTTGTGTGGAGGGGAGAGATGAGATCCAATTTCAACGCCACCGTTTACTAATTAAACGGTGGAGTGGATGTCCTCGGCTCTCTCTTCTTCCTCCGACTACCAAGATGAGATGGTGGCGCTGATGAGTTTTTTTTTTTTGATTCTCAGGAAGGGATTGATCACCCTTCAGCTGTTCCCTTGAACCGCTTATTCCCTTCTCTCTGGGACCCAGGTCCTTAATCTTCCTCCTTCCCTTGTTTCTTCCCTCTCTTCCTTTTTGCCTCCCTTCTCTCCAACCGCCAAATTTGTTTTCCTTTTTTCCTCTTTGGTTTTTCCTTTTTCTTCCTTTATGAATTGTCGGCATTGTTTCCGACGGTTCACACGATGGAGGCAAATTCAGTTATCCTCCACAAATATTTCAGAAATGTGATTATGGTGACCCCAGCACAGGTCACTCGGTTGATGACAATGTAGCCGCTATCCCTAATGGGATCCAGCGCAGAAACCGGGCGTGCAGGTGCTCTCACCCAGATGGCCTTCATCAGAAAAGTTATTAACTTTTAGTCAGGTTGTCTCGTGCGGGTGCACAAGGCCTTCTTCCTCTCAAGCGCAATATCCCGCCTTTTCTCTGTGTTAACACATTCCTTGGTGAGTTTCTTCTTCTCTTCTTCGCTCTTTGCAACGCCGAAACCCCAGTGGTCTTAGTTGACCACCAAACTTCAACTCTTCGTCTTCTTCAACTTCTTCGTCAATCTCAATTATCCATCCTCATTCAATATGCAAGGCGGGACCCTCCCAGGGTTGGGGGAGACCGCTGCTCAATCCACCTTGACCCCACCCATCTCAATCTCCCCAAATCCACTACAACAAGTACTTGCTGGTAACCAGGTTGTGGACCCTCTGTTGGTGGAGGCCGTGCGCCTGGTGGCTTCGGCCCTACACGACCCGGTCTGCGGGGTCGTGGTCATGAAACATGGTGCCTCCAAGAAGCAGCAGAGCCTTCTGTCCAAACAGATTAGTAAGATGAAGAAGGCCCGCAAGTTCAAGGGTATTATTGTCCTCTCCTTTTCTCGAAAGCAACCGCAGAGGCTTAACTGTTTTGCCCCTCCCCCGCAATTTGTCTCTTTTCGTTCTTTTCTTTCTCTCTTTGACCTGACATCGTTTTCGTTCTTTTTTGGGTCATTCTCTCTCTTGTTGTTGTGTATGTATGTACTCACTGTGCAAGGTGTTCCCACGAGGCACCTCATTTCGTGCTTCAGCTATCCTGCACAGAACGGCTCATGAAGAATTTTTTCTTTGACTGAAAAAACCCAACACCGTAGGATGCGATGCTGTCGAGTGGATGAGGGTCAACTTTGGCATCGCACGAGAGGAGGCGCACTGGATCGGACAGCTGCTATTTGAGTGGGAGTACATCATTTCCAAGTCGCAGATCGAGTTCCTTGACGGTAGCTTCAATTATACCTTCCAGGTGCGGTCGGCTGTGCGCGCATTATCGTCGTGATGAGCACTGATGTGCGTGTTGATGATCAGGAGGTAGACGGTGTTTTCGATGAAGAGGTTAGTTCAGCACCGAAACGGGTTGGGCAGGCCGTGGCTCTTCTTCTAACAAACATATCGCAAGCGGAAGCTGATCAACGACGACCAAAGGTACTCGATCATGATCATAGCAACTCATCGCTGATCGTAATGCTGTAGGGACACTTTGTGCTTGCGCTCACGCCCGAGGCACGGGAAGAATATGAAGCTCGCCAGGCGGAAAAACTCCAAGCAGCGCAGAACCACGCCGATAACTCTGCTGCTCGCAAGGAGTCCTTTGCGGATGCGTCCGGCTGGCTTGGGAGGAACATGCGCAAGATGCGAGCGAAAAGGGATAAAACGGCCGGCGACACCATAGAACGGGAACCTTCATTTGATTCTCTCTCAGGGACTGAGCGGTTTGACTCCGCCGAAGTGGGCTCTCTGGCAAGCGCCATTGCCAGTGTGCGAATGAACACGATCACTCTCGAAAGCGTCAGTGGACATTCTACCACTTCCGGACTCTGGTCGACGATCGAGGAGGACACGGCAGAGATACGATTCATGCCTCTTGATAAACCCGACGACGTGCCGCGAATCAAAGCAGCCACTTCCGATAAATTGGTAGAATGGCTGACTCTACCGAAATACTCAGGTGCTCAGCCTCTCTCACGAGCACATGTGCACTTTAGCTTACACTTTTCTACACAGATGCACGATTCAGAGACGCATTCATGTTGACCTACCGGTCGTTCATGTCACCGCAAGAGCTGCTTCGTAAGCTTCTCCATCGATACATGGGCAAGTTCGCACCGCCAGATCCAAATCTACCGGAGGATCAAATCGAACAGCAGTTACATCTTATTCGCATCAAGTACGACTTATAACTTGAGGTGTACTGCTAAAAGTGAAGATATAATTAAGAGGTGCGACTGATTCCAGGGTTGTGATGGTTCTCAAGCACTGGATGAAGGAACATGGTGAAGACTTCCGCAAGGATAGCCGTGATTCCGGTGGTACTGGCGACATCATGTACGAACTTGAGGTAAATGACATTCAATCCCCTTCGATTGCGTACATTATCTTTATCATTCCTCTTCGTTACCAGAGCTTCATCACGGATATTCTGCCCTTATACATGAAGCCGGCAGCGGAGCAACTGAGGAAGACCTTCGACGTACCTCTTTCTCTACTATTGATGAGATGAGCTCCGACCTAACGTTATATACAGGCCTGGGAGGCAGAGTATCAAGCTCAGAAAGAAGCTAAGCAGGCGTCTGGATCACAGTTGGTCGCATCGAAGTCAGTGAAAGAGCTAGCCATCGATGATGTAGACGTGAATGTTCTTGCCCAGCAAATGTGTCTTCTTGGTACGCCACCCTCTGAGCTTGTCTTTGAGCGATTGAGTGCTAGAGAAGCTCGACTGAAATGAACCCTTCACGATAGAACATGAAATGTGGCGAAAAATAAGACCTAGTGAATGCGTTAACAAAGCATGGTCCAACAATAAGCTAAAGCACACAACTTCCCCCAACATTTTGGCCAATATTAAGCGCTTCAATATGGTACGTCTTCTTTGAGGCCCGGAGTAACCCTAACAAGTTACGCTAACTTTGTCTTTGCCTTCCAGATGAGCGCGTGGGTGACTTCGCAAGTGGTGAGCAAAGTGAAGCTCGCCGATCGAGTGAGTGTGATTAAGAAGTTCATCACGTTGGGAAAGGTATGTTAAGTCATCTGCTCATGATGGTAGTTGATGCTCATCAGCAATTGAACAGAAACTTGCCGAATGCAATAACTTCAATTGTGTGATGCAAATAATGTCCGGTCTGCACTCGTCTCCAGTCGCTCGTCTCAAGAAAACATGGGAGGTAGATGCCTGTAAACTTGGAGGAGTACACAGCGCCCGTTGATCTAAGCATTTTCTCTTGTAGGTGATCAACAAAGAGGATGAATGGGCAAGTGCAATGCGCTTCTTGGAGGAACTAACTTCTCATGATTCCTCGTACAAGCTCTATCGAGCAGCTCTGCACGGATCTGTTCCGCCATGTGTGCCATACCTAGGTACATCGGAATCACATTGGCGACCTTGATCAAACGAGTTGTGTCTCTGATGAGTTGCATCGGGCACATGCAGGCGTTTATCTCACGGACCTCACATTTATTGAGGATGGAAATCCAAACACGGTTGATGGCTTGATCAACTGGAACAAGAACCAGATGATCGCAGCTGTCATCACAGAAATCCGATTTTATCAGTCACCGTTCTATTTGTATCCGGTACAACCATTGTCTCGTTCTAACACGAGTGAGTGTTCTAACCGGTTTTATTTACTCGTCTTTAGCTTGTACCTGAAATCTATGAGATGCTCAAAGAGGTCCCTACAGTTGAAGAAGCTGTTGCCTACACTCTTTCTCTCAAGATTGAACCAAGGTCTCGGCCCAACATTCGCTCAATATTTCTAGTTCAGGAACTAAGATGCACGAACACAGGGACACAACGGAAGCTATTGAAACATTGTTGATGGAAGAGGCCAAGCTCAAGCAACAAGTACAGGAGCTTCAAGTCCGTATTGCCGACCTTGAAATGCAAAATAAGAGGTTAGTAGAACAGCTTCCTATCATTCAGCGCTTGAACACTAAAGGGTTCGTGCGTTGTATGGATCATGCAGGCTTAACGAGGAGAATGCCAATTTGATGGATCTTGTAAAGGATGTACGAAGGTCACGAAGGACAACGGGCGCAGGAGGGCAGCGAGATGCTACTGATGAGTCTGAGGGTTCTCGGATTGGACCATTCGCCGTTTTACGACCCGGTATGTGTGCACATTCTTTCTTTTCTTCGTTGAAGTGTTCTGACCTCTCATGTAGCCGCAGATAACAAAACAATAGCGTTGTCCGAGAGGATGAAGCAATCAGCGGTTACGGCGGACAACACTAAATCACTGAGCCATGGTAAAGTGACGGACAAAGATACTCAAAGAAGCCAGGTGAATCAGACAAGCAGTTCAACGGGCGCTGCAGAAAGTGGACCGAAACCAAACTTGCAGACGGCTCCGCCCACAGTCACTGCTCCGATCGGCCCGCGAGTCGTACGCATCGCCGATCCGGAAAACAGCAAGACACACCCCAAGAAAGATGAAGCTGCAGCAGAACAGACACCCACTACTGCTGGCGATCAAAAATCCGATCAAGCAGAGCAGCCACAGGCTCAACCCGCTACTGCTGGTCATACGAAGCCTCCACTGATACGGAGATCCTCTCAAAACGGGCGTGTTCCTTTGCTTCGTGTTGTGTCAGGCAACATGCCCAAGCCTCCTGTAGCGCCTCTTCCTACACCGCCTAAGGCTGCTGCTACAAAGCCATCTCCTCCTCTTCCACCATCTCGCGACCTGAAATCGGCATCCGCTCCAGACCTTCACGCACTCTTGCAAAGCCCTCCCTCATCGCCTTCACCCGTGCCGCCGCTTCAAATCAACCCTGTGAATGCAGTCCCAGTGCCGACACCGGTATCACCTCGGTCTGCTGCTTCGCCACCTATACCCGCGACTGCGGCTCAAACGTCTCCTCCGGCTTCTCCCTCCGGTAGTGGATCAAGCAGTGGAGGTTCGGGCGGTTCAGGAGGTTCACGTAGCAGGCGTCCGGTTCCAGCGCGACCGAGACCGGCTGCACCTCCACCGCAGCCTCCTGGCGCTTCCCCACCACAGGCTTCGGCTACTTCTCCTTCCCCACAGCCGGCAGCTGCATCCCCTGCAGGCAGCGGTCCCGGTGTGGCGCAGCGATCCTTCCTGGCGCCTCTTCGGCCATCTGGCAACACGACCTCTGGCGTTCCACCGCCCGTACCGCCACTTCCTTCTGTCAATGATGTTGTGGCGAACGGTCCTACCAGCCCTCGGCCTCTACGTCCGATAACTCCCGGAAGGGCGATAGACTGACGGCTGCATCAGGGACATCCTCATCCTGCTGGGTACAAGTGTTGTGCAAATGAGTGTAAGAGTATTCAAATTTTTGCAAAAATAGAAGAAATGTGAAGCACGCGGCAAATCTTCGCTAGGCGGCGAGATGTAGCGAGAGGCGAAGCTCGATCTTGCACTCGTTCACTTCTCCGCACAACAAGCCATACACAGGCATGCAGCACTCACGAGAAGACACAACTTTGGTCCTTTACGATCTCAGCATTTCTTTACGTCCGTCAACCTCATCTCCCAACGGAGGGGGCGATGATGATAGTTCGATGAACTTAAATTTGAATGAGGACGGCGTCGTGCCGGTGACCTTGCGCGAGGTGCACGACCTCATGGCGGCGGTCTACCGCAACTGTGACTTTTTCTGTCAGTCGTTCGAGGAGCGCTATCCCTCTCCGTCGGCCCTTCGTGCCGAGGTCGACACGTACAAGGCGTGGCGCCGGCAAGTGACGGAAGCGAGAGAATCAGCTGTGGAAGGAGTGACTCCAACTGACGCTTCCGCAGCAGCGACACAAACGGCGCGCCTGTACGCTGCTCCGTATTGGCTGGTCGCCGTGCTGGAACCGACGGCAGGCACCACGGCAAGTCCACAAGCGCGCAAGCTGGCCGGGTTCGTGCGGGTCTCTCCGTCCAAGGTGCCGCGGCAAGGCCATACAGCAGGTAACCTCCAATATTGCCTGACTTGGGTTTTCGTGAGCAGGAAGTAGTGAGTAAACACGCTTGCTGATGGTGGTTGCATGATACATGTTTGTAGACCTCACGATGGGCTTGGCTCCTGGGTTCCAAGGTCAAGGTCTCGGCACGAGGATTCTGCAGCTCACTTTGGACCGGATTCGCGCCGAGAACGCGGCAGTCAAGGTGAATGGAGCCTACAGGATACGTGGACAGGGCATCGAAATTCTGTATCTGATGGTCCGCGAGGACAATCAAGCAGCCATCGCGCTCTACCGAAAGTTGGGATTCGAGCAGGTAGCCGTGCTGCATAAGGATACTAAGATCAGTGATGACCTGTACTACGATGGTATCATGATGCGCCTGTTCCTCTGAACCAACAAGTTGTGAAGCTCATGAATACACTCATACAAACTTGTACACTTGTTCATCATCTGCCGTCCACAGTGAGCTGTGTGTTTTGAATATTGAGTGTACAACTAACTTATGTGTTATGAGGGCAACAACCATGAAGTGCAGTGTTTTCGGACACATTCTTTACATTCTCAAATATAATATACTTCGTAAATGCTTGGGATGCCATCCGGACCTTATCTGAACGACATGGAGGTAGCCAGGCACCTCAATCGTCATCGCTTGTCAAAGAGGTTACGGTTCACACCAAGAGCTTCGGCATCGTTGTAGTGATGCTGGAAGATGCTGGGCGGCTCCATCAGGTAGCTGTCCATCCCATACCTTTGGCACGCCCAATTGTGGTGGTGATCGATGGGTAGGTTCCGCCCGTCGGACATCGCTATCGTGATGAAGAACATCAGACTCCTTCGTGATATTCAAGTTACGAGAGTGTCAAGGTGACGTACCCTGGAAGATCTTCAATGCCCCGATCGCACTGACAATGTACGCGTGCGCGGCGCGACCGCCAGTGAACTTAGCGCTCAGGTGCCGCCCGTACTTGATCCTTTGGTGCATGCCGAATGCGCCTCCAGGAGAGATCATGCCCCACCCTTCGGGCGCAGCGTCCATCGCATCGGGCCAATACCTGATTGCCCTCTCCTTCACACGCACATCATCCTCAAAGATGGTCACCGGCATGAGGTCAAACACCAGCGCGTGGTAGTAGATGCTCAAGTGTTTGATGAACAGCGACATCTCCTTCTTGGACAGCGTGTCTCCTTTGCGGCGTCTCGGAAAGAAGCACTTGATTACCTTGGCTCCGGCTTCGCCGGCGAAGACCTCAGACGCGTCAAGGTGCGGCGCTTCCCACCACTCTACCACGTTGGCATCGAGGACGCCGTACGGCTTGAGCTGCTCGACAAGGTCCACGAGCCGCTGACGCAGCTTATTGT
The DNA here is from genome assembly GCA_000826365.1 of Acanthamoeba royreba. Taxonomy (NCBI): domain Eukaryota; phylum Discosea; order Longamoebia; family Acanthamoebidae; genus Acanthamoeba; species Acanthamoeba royreba. The sequence goes on from CDEZ01020759.1 coordinate 13,114, forward strand.
AGGCCACCACGTACAGCCTGCGCGTGCCGTACGCCAGCGCCGACCCATTCCATGGCTCCGGTGGTGGAGATGAAGGCCACGCTGGTCCAGCGGCGCTGAGCCAGGAGAACGGCGGCTGCAGGTCGCCGTAGGGCCGGAGGACTTGCTTGGCGGTCCACACGCGCATCCACTCCCTTTGGCAGACGGGGACGCCCGTCCAGTTGTACCTGAGTTCCTTCTTCTCGATAGTTTCCGTCGCTCCGATCTCCTCCTTGCTGAGGCCGTCCGTTCCCGGATGAATATCGCCACTCCAGAATGGGGCCGATGTGGGTTGCACTTCTGCGTCTTCTTGATCAGCTTCGTTTTGATCTTGAGGAGGTTCGTTCGCTTCCGGAGACAAGTCAGGTGCCAGTGGCCAGTAGATCACGGCGGTGCTGTACACCCCGACCAGCAAGAGGATACTCAGTCCAACGAAACCACGCCAACTTCGCCATACCGCCATGCGTTCCCCACGATCTTCTTGCTTTCTTTGTTTTCACGAAGAACAATGAATGTGGTGATTATCACATAGGCTTCTTCGTGAGCACAAGGAAACAGCCAGCCAGTAGGTTTCAGGCGTAAAATTAATCACCCGGGCTAGATCCATGATAGGCTGCTGATGAACTCCGGTATCCAATCAAAGATCAGGTTTTTCTTCTGTGATCACCTAGATCAGGTTTTACTGTCACCTAGAACGCAAGCCCACTCTTTTCGTTTGCGTAATTTTTTCACGTAACAATTTCATTTTACCTGTTTTGTTTTGTTTCCACCAAATTTCGTCGGCACAAAAAGCTCCGGTCGGAGACATGGAAATTCAACTGACTTGCACGAGTGGGCTGTTGCTGCCGGCAATCGATTGGGGTCTTGGATTCGAGATTCTTTTACGGAGCGCCAGAAATGGAGAGGAAGCAGAGAACAGCAACCGAAGGTGATGCATCATCACCATCTGCTCTGATCGTGTCTGATGTGGACGAGTTCGTGGCGGCATTCCCGCAACTCCTTGAGGAATCGCGCCAGCTTCTGCATGATGACAAGCTGTTCCTGGTTCTCCCATCTTTCAATTTAATCTTTTAGCTCCACTTGAATGCAAGAATTAATTATTTTATTTAATTCAAGAAATATAAATATATGTAAATACAACACTAATTAAATATAATAAATAATATATGGAATCTCTGGACACAGGCACACAAGGTGATCAAGAAAATCCAGGCTTCGTTACGGCACCACAAGGCTGCCACTGCGTCTTATGCTCCAGGTATTTTATTTAAATATTCAACATAAATTGGGAATTTATATATTTATTTTGTTGCTTTGCTATTTATATACAAAAATTAAACAAATATTTAAAAAGTGATGACTTATGGACAACTTTGTGAATCAAGCCGTGCAGGAGCAACTCAAGGCGATCGAAGCCGAGATGGAGCGCAATCGGGATCATGTGAAGAAGGTAGTGGAAGAAAAGAGGGAAGTGCGGCAGCTGATGCGCGAGCTTCTCAACCTGGACGGTACGGTTCGGCAGCATGATGCGTCACCAATTGTGTGTTGTCAACTCGTGTACACGCTCATTCGTGACGATCATGATAAATGTAGGTTGGACTCTGGTTGGCGAACACGAGGGCGGTAACGTGACAGTGTTCTACCGTAACGAGAAGTCCACACCGGTTCATTCCATCAAAATGCAAGGCATGTGACTTGGGCATGTTCATGATTCTGCGCCAGGATACTGACTTCTACATGCGGATGCAGGAATCGTTGATGCATCAGCCCTCAATATTATGGCTGTGATGAATGAGCACGATCTTTATCATACTTGGATCCCGCTTCTCAAGGTACGCAAGTTGCTGTTCGCCTTGCAGTGGCCGAACCTTACGAGGCTGGTGATCATCAGGAGGTTCGTCGGGTCAAACAGATTTCTCGATACCGCAAGGTGATATACCTGTCTGCGCATCTACCTTGGCCAATCTCTTCGCGAGATGCTGTACGTCTTGTTGTTCATGAACGTCAAATGTTCATTTAGGCCTGACACATGTGCAGTTACTCTATGGCTATGGTGTAGATAATTTGGAGGATGATCAAGCAGTGGTAATGATTCGCTCCGTAGTTGATGGCGATCTCGAACCACACCTCATTCCTCCAGTCAAGTCGCACGTCCGCGTTGACGTTCATAACACAGGGTGCGCAGTCTCTATCTACGCATTTCCCGTAGTAGCAAACTATACTCTTAACTCATTGCACTACCAATGCAGAGTGTTGATTCAGCCAATCAATGAAAACCGTACACGATTAACGATGATGACCAACTGTGACCCAAAGGTACATCTTCTGCTGGTTCCCCATCGACATTGGGTTGCCTTGATTGATAATATTTCTTTAGCTGGCCTACATGCCCTACACACTACTCAATTGGGCAACGAAAGTGCTGTCCTACCAGATGTGGTCGATGATGGCGACGCACGCCAAAGGCATCAAGGGAAGCAAATACGAGGAGCTGATCGCTCAAAACGAAGCCTTTTACGTTGAAATCAAGGCCAAGCTCGCTTCCTACTTTGCCAGCGATGATGACTCTGCCCGATCCACCAGCGACGAAGAGGAACCACAAGCCTCATCTGCATGATGATATCGTACGGTCACCGCACCGATATTGTCGATTTAGCAATTTTTGGGTGCTCTGTGTGAATGCTGTACAGAACACGGATACTCGATGGATAGGGATGATCCTTGGCATTTGTCCCGTTCCTCTCTTACGTACGAACGAGTCGTTCTATCCGTTGAAAAAACCCACATGTACGTGGCAGTACTCTTTAGCCTGCTGTTGCTCTCAGTTGTGGTGTTGTTCTCAGCCCAGCATCCATTCCGGTCGTCCGCGACACTTGAGCGGTGCCTCGGGAAGTGCCGACGAATGGTCGCACATGTTGCCGATCGAGCACACCGCGCCGACGAATTCTCTTCCCATCCTATCGAACGCATTCATCAACGAATTCTCTGTGAGATGCAAGCAAGGCAGAGGAGATAGGAGGTACGCGAGTCAACCTCGGGACTGGGAAGGGGACGCTGTTGTGGAAGGTCTCACACCCATAGCTGTCATGCGCGAGCAAGGTGTCCTTGACTTTGTCGTAGATGACATTGTTGAGGAACTGCTTGTCATCCTCTAAGCCGTCCGCGTGCTTCAAGGTATCGAGCATGCTTTCGATGGGTATGGACTCACGCTTGGCACCCCACATGCCCGGCATCTGTCCGTTATGGTGGTGCAATCATCAGCAGGCATGCTCACTCCGTAGCAAAGTGACTCAACTCACCATATTGAGGCCATGCTGAGGGTGGTCACGCATCATGTGCACACCGTAAGGCGATTCGAGCCAGGCCCGAACGGCAGCTTGCTCGCGAAGGTTGAAGCTACAAGGAGCCATGTGAGCTGTCATTCAAGGTTGCAAAGGTGATCAAGGCCAGGTGTTACCGTGAATCGGCATCTCGGACGAGGAAGGCATCAACTTGAGGATCGTCATAGATCAAGAGCCGCCACATTCCTCCTAGTTCCACCTTATCACATAGTTCATGATCGCTCACCACCTCCACACCTCTCTCTGTTCGCATGCAGGTGTGATATGAGACAATTGAGATCATGAGCTGTCAAGGCAGGCCATACCGCTTAGCCGCAGCGTGACGTCTGGGGAGAAGTCACAGCTAACGTACACGCGCATTCTCCATCCAGGATACACGGATCTGCGGGTATGGGTATCGTCATTCAAGCGAAGGAGAAGGGGAGGTCACGCTTACTTGACGAGGTCGGCGTTCTCCATGATACCGGTCAGGTAGAATGGCTTCTCACCATAGAAGGACATGCTGATGTACCTCACAGGATATCTGATCAAGGAAACACAACATGAAGATGAATGGCAGGCAACGCGCTCAGTTTGATCGTTTACGTACCTTTCCTCAATACTATCATGACAGTTCTCGTCGTCAACATCTTCCATTCCATCGACAGGCACCGCCCGCCGCAGCTTACCGTTAGTGTGCAGCTGCTCGAACCGCCACTCTACGTAGTCATTGTACTTAGACATGCCCACCACCATGTCTTCCTCCAACGTGATCACGTCTGTATCGCTGAGACCTGCCGAACGCGCCTCCACATCGAATACCACGGCCATTGAGCCCAGTGCAAACCTTTCCGCTTTCAGAGCCACCTCCTTGCTGCCGGCCGAGGGAAAGAGGCAGGACGGGTACATCATCCTGGTCCTTGATTTTGAGGCGGTTTCCCTCGCCATCAAAGCGCACACTTCACCGAGAAGTGTCCTGGCGTGCCCGGCCTGACCCTGGCGCAGTACGTTCCGCATCTCGTTGGCCATCTGCTGTGAGGCCGTCGATCCCTGTCGGAGGTAAAATGCACTCTTGCACTGGGCACCAGCTGAATTCTTGCTCCCATCAGCAGCGAAGGTGAAGAATTCGACACTGGCGAGGCCATCTCGCGGGCCGCCGACGGGCAAGATGGGCGTAAGGTCCCGGAGGAAGAGCGTGTCGATGTCGAACCACAAGCCTCCGTACTTGTAGAGGACGAGCAACTTGAGGATGTCCACGTAGTTTGAGTTATCTGGCTCCTCAGTCGACGTTCTAAGGAGTTCGATCTCCTTGAATTCAAACTGAAGCACTGAACCCTGACTCAATTCGTACAGATCCAAAGCGTGCATGTGCCTGAAGCGGACTTTCAGAACGAGGTACTTCCTCCTCCGTCTTGGTTCATGAAACCGCTCCTAACAAGACAGCAGAAGGGACATACAGATACTTGCTGACCGGAGCGAGAGCAGTATGATCCTGAGGGAATAGCTTCTCTTGTGTCCAGAGATGAAGACGAACATGTGTGTGGTCCTGCGTGGCGAAGAAACTCTTCAAGTTTCGTACGCGCCGCACCTGTACGTCGGATTATCCCTTGAGCTTTTCATCGTGTCGCTGATGATCAAGATGAAGAGAGGAGGCTTACCAGCTGGGAGTGAGTGTTGAGGGGAGGCCAGAAGGCGTGGAAGTTGATGACTCGATGTGCAGGTGGCCTGGGGTATAGAGAATGTCGTGGCAAGACTATCCTGAATACGACAAGAACAGAGTGTACCTATGTAAGGTGGTGGTGTGCAGCCAGTCGAGACACTGCTTCGTGCTCGTGTACAGGGACGCGTTGAGCGCCCTGTCCAGCTTGGCCATGCTGAATCCGGGCACCTCGACATCCTCAGTCGAGTGTGACGTGTGCCCACCGGCACCCAGAGGCTGTTGCAACTTCCGGCTGCGCTCGAACTGACCTAGCGTCGCTGCGATATCACCAGCAACGTGCTTCATGTCACGCTTGAGGTCCTGCTGGATCTCCTTCTGCTGGCGCTGGTGCACATCGAGAGCGCGCTGCAAGCTGTCCGCGAGCTTGGTTTTCTCTTCCTCACGCGTGCGTTCATTCATCTGGGCCATGTGCGACATCTGCTGTACGACATCCTCGCGCAGACGCTTCATCATGCTAACTTCCTCTTCCCCCCGCCGCAGCATGTCTTCAAAGACCTGCTCCGTTCGGCGGTTGAAGAGTTCCTCCCGTGCCAGCAGGCGGTCCACCTTCTCGTAGATCCTCTCGCCCTGGCCTTTGCTCAGCATGAACCACCCCATGCCGCAGGTGAGCCATATGCCACCGATGAGCAGCAGCACGGTGGGATAATTGAGCGAACGGAACAGCATTGCCAATGCTCAACCGGCCCGAGTTGAGTTAGATAAGAGGCCAGCAAGCAGCGCGCTTACCGTTGATCACTGATGGACGGAGAGCTGCAAGGGTTCCGGACTTGGTAAGTTGCTTGATATGGTAAATAGCAAAAAAGAAAATAAGGGAAAAGATAATTTCTTTAGCACAGTGTTTTCGTCTGATCATCCGATCATGTCGGCCGGATGCAACAAGCTCTAGAACAGAAATCCGAGGCAACATCCATGCGTACTGCTTTGTGCTTTCGATGTTGGGGTCATTATCGAGGACGACCCCTTTGATACAGACCCCAAGCAACATGGCAGTACGGGTCATTAAGCGCGTGCACAAGCACGGGATTGACATCTCGAAGGGACAAACCTGGGAAAAGCACTTCACCATGAAAGGAGGAGATGTCAATCCAACCTGATATTGCCCATCCTCTACTGCATGCTACGACACCAGAAGAACACACAAAAAAACTCATATTGAATGAAGATGTGCATGTTATTGTTCATCTCTGTACAGTGGTGTTCTGTCAGTGGGTGACAGATACTTAGAAGCACTTCCTGTGAACAATGGAGGGACCCGACTCGTCGTACTCCTCCTTGGAGATCCACATCTGCTGGAAGGTGGAGAGCGAGGCAAGGATGGAGCCACCGATCCAGACAGAGTACTTGCGCTCAGGGGGAGCGATGATCTTGATCTTCATGGTCGAGGGAGCGAGGGCGGTGAGCTCCTTCTGCATGCGGTCAGCAATGCCGGGGAACATGGTGGTGCCACCGGAGAGCACGACGTTGCCGTAGAGGTCCTTACGGATGTCGACGTCGCACTTCATGATCGAGTTGTAGGTGGTCTCGTGGATACCAGCGGCTTCCATGCCGAGGAACGAGGGCTGGAAGAGGGTCTCAGGGCAGCGGAAACGCTCG
>CDEZ01020760.1:0-12069 GCA_000826365.1 Acanthamoeba royreba
CAGTGATGACGGCCAGAGTTCAGGAGGAAGCGGCGGTCGCAGCCGGGCAGCTCCGCCATCCATTTTGATTGATTCTGATCGAAAGAAGGGCGGCAACACGCTACCGCTCAGCTCGAAGAAGGCGAGTGGCGAGCGGGAGCCCAAACGAAGAAGCAGGGAGATGCGCGATGAAGATCGCGATGAGGATCACGTCAAGAAAGAAAAGGATCGGACCAAGCTCAAGAATAGCAGTCAGGAGAAGGACGATGATAAGGTACACTACCATCTTGTACCACTTTTCCAATCGGAGCTTGTCGATCCGATCACTCACTACTTTGAAACGTAGGACGGCAAGAGTCTGGGTGATAAGGTCAAGGGCTGGGCGAGGAGGAAGGGTTCATCGGTTAAGAGGCGAGGATCTGAAGAGATTGTCTACGTCAACCATAATCCTATTCACAATTTCATCAAGGTACCCTCGTCCGTTCATGCATAGGCACATAGGAGGGATGAAACCTGATGAAAGCACTTGGGTGCAGATCAACGCCAATGTCAAGGAAAAGGAGGACAGAGAGCGGGAGCTTGCCGAGCTGGTGAGATCCTCTTGATCAAACCCGGCCATAGAGCCTGCGCATCTGCTTGCCCGTGAGTCCTCTGTTGCATACTGCCGCCGTTCCCGTGCTGGGTCGTATTCCACCCTACACTTCGCGTGGTGTTGTTTATGTATGTACACTGTAACATTTTGTTCTTCTCATCCTCTCGCCCCCATCGAGTGTGCGCTGAGAGCGGTGTGGTGATGGTTCACTTTCAGTCAGTCAGTTCGCTGTGTCTCCTCGAGCCTCTCTACTGGCGTGTCGTCCCCACTAGCGCAGTAGTATTGGTACGCCCAGGGCTGGCCATCTGGATTGATCAAGGGCCTTGGTAAGACTGGAGTATTGAAGAAGACGAGGGAGGGGAGCTTGATCTGCTTGTCAGGCGTACCGAGGGGACATATGCTTCGGAGAGAGAGGAAGCGAGTGATGCAATGGTAGTGGTAGCAGTGGTTGCACACGCCCCACGCTACTATGCAGTTGTCCAGCTCTGAGGAGGAGGGCGCAGCAGAGGGCGAGACAGCCTGGCATGATATACCTGGAGGCCGCCCCAGTAAAGATCACGTGAAGGTCAGTGAGGGTCAGTCAGAGTCGGGCTGAGGTCGGTGAGGATCAAGCACCCACCACCAACATCACAAGGAAGGGCGCTGCAGCGTACAGAGGTCCATGATGTTGTTCCGGCAGATGGCACACAGACTCACACCCCCACCCCAACCCCATACCGCCACAGCCTGCCACCGTCTTACCTCGAACCTAAGCTTCTGCTCTTGGTGCTCACCCTCTTCCTCTTCTTCTTCTTCTTCTTCCTCTTCCCGCTTCCCGCAGTCCATCTCGCAGTGACAATACCGGTAGCCTACCACCTTCTCCTCCCTCGGTCGTAGTTGCCACGACTGGCCGTAGGTTCAACCAAGTGCTGCAACCCAGCCCGAGTAAAACCCTTTCACCTAACGCATCTTGATTGGGGAAACTAAGCTTGGACAGGAGTAAGAGAATAAGGTGCTGCAACTCTAGTAGAACGCCAACTGAAGGAGAAGGTTTAGCCAAGATGTTGCAGCAGAGGCCGCAGAGATGGAGAATCGGTAAGAGTAGGTGTCGAAGCCGATGCAAGGCGAGGTCGTGGTGAGTGTGGCGTTCTCGTCTCCGGCCTGACAGTCGCGGTGATTGAAGAGGGTAACTGTGGATTGGCTGCATGACAGCTGGAAGCTGTTGAAGGGCTGGAAGTTGCGCGGTAGAGTGTTGGAGCACTGGGAGGAGTTGAACTCGAGATAGGTCTTCTGGTAGCTCCCCACGCATGAGCCCGAGTCGGTGTAGTAGTACCAGCCTGCCGTGCAGGTGCTGTCTGCTGCGGCCGGTGATGAGCCCAGACACAACAGGCCTAGGGCGAGGACGACAAGGAATGCGATACAGTTGGTAGTGATCGACATGGCGTGGAGGATCCCGAGGAGTGTGCTATGTAAGTGAGTATGAAGTAATGAAGTGGTCGTTCTTTATCAGGATGTGAAGTCCCACGCCATTGGTCTGTTAACTCGGCAAATTGGGATTGGACCGCCTTTACTGCCGATACCATTGGACAGTGCAGCCGGCAGGATAGATGAATGGACATGATATCTCATGGCGATGTTCAAGGAAGGAGAGTTGGAGCGAAGGCACAGGACTTCCGGCTCTTCTGCTGTCGTGGAGGAACATGCCTAACTCACCCAGACGCAGAAGCAAAGTCTGGTGCACCTGCTCTTGCTCTGGCCAGACGGCGACTCTTTATCACGGGCTTCGTATCCCTATCTGCACTTACGTTGCACCCTCAGTCTGCATGCTGTAAAACAGTGCTTTGGTTTTCTCTTGGTTTGGAATTCCAAAAATTCTGATGAGAAAATATTTTCTTTATTGTTTTTTAAGAGAAAAAAAGAAAATCAAATCAAGAGGATGGCGACGAGTTCATCGGAGGCGAGTTTGGGGACGCGACTGCAGGACTGGTTTTTGCATCTGCCCCTCATCACGCGGGTCCTTACCGCCTTGTGCGTGGGCCTGTACGTCCTAGGTCTCATAGTTGGCCAGGATGACGCCTCGGTCTGCATTTTGCCTCCACGAATCCTTGAGAATTTTCAAGGCACCTCAACGACCTACAAGTTTTTTCTTTTATTATAAATATTTTCTTAAATTTTTTATTTCATTCAAAATTCCAATAATAAATGTAGTGTTTTTAATTTTATGTATTATTGATATTAAACAAAGTTGTGTTATTCTAGTGTATAGGCTGCTGACCTCAGGGTTCTTCCATGTTGGCTTCCTCCACCTGGTCATGAACATGCTTGCCTTCCAGGTACATAAGCCAGCCTAACACAGAAGTGAAGCGGAAGATGACGATGATGATGTGTGATGATGACTGCAGGCACTGGCACCACCACTCGAACGAGCACTAGGATCGTTCACGCTTGCGTACCTGGTGGTGCTATTTCAGGTGCTATCGGCACTGATGGATACCTTCCTGTCGCTCTTGCTCTTCAAGACCGACATCTATCCAAACGCGTGGCACCAATGCACCATCGGCCTTTCCTCGGTGCTCTTTTCTTTCCTCGTACTACGTTCGCACTCTCACCAGACTCAAAGCATGAGGTACATCCCAATATCAACATTCCATCATCTTACAGATGTTCTCACACGTGCGCATGCAGCGTTTTCGGCTTGGTGTCAGTTCCTGCGATGTGGTACCCCTGGGTGTTGCTCATTCTTTTCCAGTTCCTCATGCCGGAAGTCTCCTTCATTGGACACCTCACGGGCATCCTGGTGGCTTATCTATGTATGTACTCTCTTAATGTGAAGAATTCGTGTATCTAGTTTCTCTGATCGATAGGTTTATCTCTCAGATGTGTTGGGATACTTAGAGCCACTCAAGCTGTCATCGGCAACCATCAACAAGGCGGAATCTTCCCCGTACCTTGAGTGGTACCCATCCAGCTTAATCTGTACTTGTGCTTGGTGGTGGTCAAGAGCGTTCCCACTTATCTGTCCGCATGCATTAGGTTGGTGCTTAAGGATGGCTACATCACCAACACTCAGTTTGGCCTGGGTGGGGACTCGGGAGAGCTGCCGACGCACCAGAGCCCAGCTTCATCCTCGTCTTCCACATCATCGAGCTTCATGAACATAGTGCGTGGAGTCATGCCTGGATCAGCTCAGGGCGCCTCATCATCACCCGGTCCAACCAAGTTTGTGGTACGCGGACTCAGTTCTGTTTCAGCTTCTCTCCCTGTGATGTTGCTTGACGATCTCTTGCTTACACATGTGGTCATGCCTGCAGCCTTTCTCAGGTGAAGGACGCACCCTACGTGACTCGGACCCACCAACCGACCGACCATCGCTCTGATCACACATCACCCACGCCACTCACATGCGGCATTCGACCTTGTCATTTGCTCTGTCCCCTGTACATAACGTGTATCGGCATGCTCTAAAGCTTTAGAACTCTGCCAAACCGTCCATCTATACAATAACCTATCTCTTGATACTCGCACCAACCTTGCTTGATAGCAGGAAGAGATCCAGATGAGATGTCAGAAGACGCGGCAGATCGAATGTGGCGGTGATTAAAATTGCCGAGTAGTTCGAATGTACGAATGATTTGAACAAATTTGTCGGAAGCGAACGAGGATAGGAGGGGGAGGGCAGGAGAGGGCTGACTTAGGCAATGTGGACGTCCTGGACGGACTTGAGGAGCAGCTCGACGACGGCATCCTCGTTACTCTTGGCCTCACTCTGCACCTGCTTGATCTTACGGACAGTCTCCTCCTCGAGCGTCTTGTTGTAATCCGTCGACGAGACACCATGCTAATCACACATAGGTAGAAATGTCAAAAAAATGTAAAAAGTAAAATTTGTGAACCATTTTTGTTATTTATCCATTTGTTATAAAGAGTCAATTGGAAAGCGTGTAAAAATGGGGCAAAAGCATGTAAAGCGCCCGATAATGAAATCGTATCCAGTTTTTGTAGAGGTAGAGAGAGGGTGGGATAGAGAATTAATTACCTCGGCCTCGTACTTCCTGAACTGGGCCTCCCGCTCGGCCTTGTACTCGGCGATCTCATCAGCGGCCTCCTTCTCGGCCTGCTTACGCCGGGCGTCCTTCTCTAATAGGATGCACATTCAACCAGGTCTCAGTTTTAAAAATTAAATTTTAAAAGAACAATTAAACAAGTAATTGAAAGATAAAAATAAATGGCACAGTGCGTGTAGAGAATAAATCGCCCAAAAAAAGAATCAATCGGCAAAGGGCATCGCACGGACCCTTCCTCGCCTCAGCAATGATGCGGGTAGCCTCGCGCTCGGCCTCGAGAAGCTGGTTGATACCGAAGGTGGTCTTGGCGGCCATTGTGTTGGGATGATTAGGGAGGGAAGGGATGGGGAGAGATAGGAGGGACAAATGGAAGGGGGCGAGAGAAGCACCGGAAGCGGAAGACGACAAAGAAGTTATTTCTGTCGACGTACGGTTTTCTCCTTCGCCTTTTCCGGACTTATGAAAATGGTTTAAATTCCTCTTTTTTGTTTTTAATTCAAGATTATTAAATGTAACCATCAGTTATTTATCCATTTGGAAAAGTTATTGAAAAAATAATAAATAAATAATAAATCATAAATATAAATAATCACATCCGGAAAATAACTCCGAACCGAGAGACCTGTTTGTGCACGTGATGGGCCGAGAACGAAGCACGTCCTCGCTTCTTGGGCGAGCGAGGGCTGGAGGCCCCGAGGGTGCCGTTCGCTGTATGATCCTTGCTGGTCGTTGCGCGGTCATCCTCGCGCTCTCGTCCTTCTATTGGATCTACTTCAACGCCTGGCGATACCTCTTCTTGCCGATGCTCGTGGGGGAGGACATGCCGTCTTCTCCTTCACCTCCAGTGGACTCAGCTCTATCGTCCCACGAGCACCCGAGCATCGTTGCAGATGACGTTGACGCCGCGGCACGAGTGTTGGCAGGCAGTGCCGGTGCTTCCTCAGCGGCGTGGCCACTTCCTTTGTCTCTTTTGTTCATCGCCGTGCTGCATGTACCTCTGGCTCTCTTTGGGTGGGCTTACCACCTTACCTCTGTCGGCGGACCGGGCTACGTTCCGAAGGATTGGGTACACAACTATCCAATGTTTATGTCAAAATGCTTATTTATTTATTGATATGTTTAAATGATAATTCTTTTAATACATAAATTGGTGACTAAAGCGCTCGTGATATCTCAGAATCCAGAGCTGGAGGATGCGCAAGTGGGGAAGCAGCTGCTCTGGTGCTCGCACTGCAACGCGTTCCGACCGGAGAGGGCACATCACTGCCGATATTGCCAAAGGTATCCCCAGATGTTGGATCATGAAAGCGTTGCAGTGATAGCACGGTCCTCACACTTCATTGTACCTGTGTGATCAGATGTGTGCTCATGATGGACCATCACTGTACGTCTAGCTGCGTGCCTCCTTGCCTTGACTATTGTGCATTGACTCAGCCATCTGCACTAGGTCCATGGATCCAAAACTGCGTGGGGCACAACAACATCAAGTTCTTCTTTCTCTTTCTTGTATATGGCATCATTTCGTGTTCAAGCTTCTTCTATTTATTCTACAGACGTTATCAAGAAATGTCCACACCAGTCGTACGTTATCCTTGTTGGTTATTTTGGCTCTTCTAACTTCATACCTCACCAACATAGGATACTTCTGCTACGATTCTTGGAAACAAGACAGAACAGCCAGGTATCATTATTCTGAATTGGCTAACCCTACATTCACAACTGATTGCAGTCCGGTTATGGGCAGATACGTTTGGGGTGTGGAGCAGTCTTGTACTGCTGGGTTTATACATATTCTTCATGCTCTTTCTCCTCAATGACCACATTCGACTCATAGCAAACAACAAGACATTCATTGACTACCTCAAGATTTACTCAAATCCCCTTAAGGTTCGTTTCTAATACTTGGCGTTACCCAGAGGACTCACTTTATTGAATACCCTCGACTAGGCTAAGATGGCAATGATATGGGGCAACCGCTTCAAACCAAACAAGAGGGGCGAGGAAGATGACAACAGATATGACATGGGGACGTTTGCCAACTTCAGGTACTGCATATCCTGTGCCTGATCACGTCGGTCTGTGAGCTTACGCGCAGATCAGATATTTTCTGGGCGATCATGTGATCATGTGGCTTTGGCCTACTGAACCGCGAGGTAATGGATTCTCCTTCCCCACACAACGAGGGAGATCAGAAGAGGACTTCTCGTTCGCTATTCCGGGAGAAGCCTACGATCTGCGAAGACGGTGAAACAAGCTCGTTGCATATTGAGAAGTGCATGTGTGATCTATTCTCTGTTTTCAACAATTTTCCAGGACTCTCGGTTTAGTGCGTTTTCCCCAATCTCATAATTCGCTCGCCTGTCTGCATGAAGGGGCTTCTCTCAAGAGCGGAGCTGAATGGCGGAGCTGCTCCTTCTCCACATTACTGTAAGGACGGAAGAGGCGTCAATCAAAGAAAGGGAAAGAAGGAAGGGCGTGTTTACATTTTAGGAGTCCGTTACCGTAGCACAATCGAAGGCAGCATTCTGTCCTCGTAGCACGAGATCGTTCACGCGATCAGCATCAGCGCCACACAAGATCGCAACACGATACTCGTTCGCCACAGATTGGTAAACTCGTCCGTTCGTCTCGCCTTGGCAAGGCCATATGCCGTCGTTGTCGGTCGAAAGTACCACTTGGAATCCTTTATAGAGGTACTTGCTCAGAGCGTTCTTCTCCTGACAAGTGAGGTAGTCGTTGCTTGTAAGGTTCATCTCGATTGGAATTTGTCCACGCATCAGCCGCAGAGCTTGTATAATCCAGCCTTTCAAGGTCGGCGTCGGGGTCGCCTCCTGATCGTCGGCCTTGTGTAGCGCTAGATCATCCACCCAGTGTTGGAATGCTAGTCCATGACCCAGCCGCAGCGCGGGTTGGGTGAAGCTGTCGTTCTTCTCCTGCAGGAAGTGGAGAATATCTATAATCACCTTTGCGGAAACGCCCATGTGCGCTTCGAGGTAGCTTGTCTGCTCAAGCTGATCGATTTCGCCGCAGTGATAGCGAAAGCCGAAGTGACCACGGCGGGCCTTCCGTTCGGTGAGCAGAAACTCTAAGAACGGCTTCAGATTGAAGGGACAGAACGGGTGTTCCCACTCGTCGGCGAAGTAGTCGAGGCCAACGCACAAACGATGCACCCCATTTGCCTTCAGCAGCTCGTTCTCTGCCTTTGCACGGGAGTCAGCGATGACTTGCGTGAGACGTTTTAAATCCGTTAAGTGCTGATCGAAACACCGCGTAAGCTCATCTTCGTTAAGTGCCAGGCGGAAGGCCCCTAGGCTATCCACATTCTGCGACGAAACCTTTGGTGATATCGACCGAGAAAAGCCGGCCAGATATCGCACGGTGTTCATCAATTGCTTAGCGCCATGGTTCTCCAGTTGAGGTCGGGCCAAATGACGCCAGATCCAAGGCCGAAGCACGTCGCCGACCCCCACGGAGAGCTCTACGTAACCCACGCCGGCCTGCCAGTATTTCTCCAGTACGTGATCGAGCAGCAGATCTAAAACGCGCGGATACTGCGAGTACATTTCATCTTTCATCGCGTAACGTGCCGGGTAAAAGCGGGGTGTGAATCCGCCTCGGTAGAGGTGCTCCTTTACAGCTTCGGAGGCGTGTTCTTGATCATGCATCTTCATTTCAAAAAACGATTCCAATCGTTGCCGTAGTTGGGCTCCCGGGTTGTTTTGCATGAAGTCCACTAAGTCGGAGTTGGTGATGCCGAATCTCTGCTCGAACTTCTGTGTACGTGCATTCCAGACCGTTCGTGTTTGTAAGCGGTCTAGGAGAGCCCCACCGCCTCTATCAGCCCTAGGATGGCCGAGCCTTGTAGACACCTGCGCTTTGAGCCAATCATCCGGACGACTTGGGTCTTCTTTCTCTTTCGTAACTGGGATCTCAAGACTCTTGGCGAGGGCAACGAGCGAGTAGACAACTTCGTAGGTAAAGCCTTCTGAATGAGGGAGCGTCGCCCACGTAGGATTGTCGGTCAGGTAGTACTCGTACGGGGCGCTCGGGGGGTAATCCCACTTTTCCACTCGTTTCTCCCTGCAAAGCTCGGGCAAACGCTTGCACATGATGGTATCGATCCAAAATGCTGGCGCCCCCATGCCGAGGAGGTGGGTGTGCAAATCGGTCAACTTGTGCTCGGCAATACTTTGGTCTAATACCTCAAACGCCGCTAGTAATTGTTGAATCATTTTATTAGTACGGTCTACCCCCGTATGGATAAGTGTGATGCATACTTGCGTTGTTTCTCGGCGGTATAGGAACAGAACCCGGAGGAGCCTCGATCATAGGAACGGAAGAAGCTGGTTGCGTAGTCGGGACGGCAGCTTGGCTTGATGGGGGGGCAGAAAACAAAGACGACGCTGAAATCCCGATTAATTGCTTGAAAAACGAAAACGAAAACGAAGACGAAGACGAAAGAGAGCACCGTTTTGGCCGTAGAAGTTGTCATTCCCCATGACTGCAAAATCGACGGTATCAGCTTCGATGTTGAATTGGCTTGGAGGTCCTGCCGGCGTGGGTGTGGGGGCTGTAGCATAATTACGATCACCCAGGATGCGCCCTGAAACCCGACCTCCCCTTATGTTAAAGTTGCTGAAAACAGGGGCCAGTTAGAATTGGAGATCTTCATACATTTCAGATCGACACGTACCTCATTGTTGGTGGTAAAATAATACAACTAGAATTTACGGACGACGCCTTCAGCTATCTAATTGACGCAAAACATTTCCGGTAAAAGGTTCGGGGCCAGAGCAGACTTTGCTGGGCCAATCATTATCTAATCATGTTTGATTCGGGAGTGGATCAGAGCTTGTTCCGTATTTTTTCTTCGTACCACCTCGCCATTTTGTGTTCAAACTCGTACGCGATGGACGACAACCACGTCCCCTTCGCGCTCCTAAGGGGGCCGGAGGGAAGTAGGAAACGCGCAGGGGCCACCGTGAAAATAGGGCAATTTCTCTCCGCGGTCCTTCCCATCGTGGTCGGAAATGTGACTGTGGATACCGACTGGCACTTTGAGGATCAGGACGGAACGAGTTGGGAACCTCACCGACTGCTACCCAAACCTGATGCGTGCTACGTATGCGTCCAACCAAGCGATAAGCGTCAAGATGGAACGCCAAGGTATTTAAATCAGTCACATCTTGTTGTGGAGTTAGGGTCATCGTTAATGATGAATCTACAGGCAGCGTACCCCGTGGAAAAAAAGGTGTGCCGAACTTGAAGCAGAAGTCGCGACCCTGCAGGCGCAGCTGCTCGCAATGCGTGGCAGTGCAGCAATGGGAGAATCTTCAACCGCACAAGCAGACCCAATGGATGTGGCCCCAACCACCGCGAATATCCCTACAAAGGGCGAGCCTCCTAGCGCTGAGAGGCCCAAGCCACACCCAATTCAGCCAATCGCCACCAGCAATGCAAGTGCTCCTGCATTCAACATCAAGTATGCTTCATCTCGCTTTCCCCTTTCCCTTGATACTCATTTGTGTGGTTGCAGCGGCAAAGAGATCAACGCTGGCGCCATTGGCACTGGCAACACCGTTGACCCTTGTGCTGCGCTCAGACCGCCCCCCGGCCCCTCGCCGAGCGTAGATGGTGCGACCAGCACCACTGCAAGCCAACCAACGTTACATCACAATCAAACTGACCTTGTCTCGGCCCTGCAACGCGCCATATTGGCAAGTAAGGAAATAGGGTGGCACGACGTGGCCACTGAGGCGAAAGCACTTCTGAAGAAGACTATAGCGCGTATGGCCCTGGTCAACAGCTAACTGTGAATAAACTCCCACGATTACACATCAATCCCTGACACAAGCTTGTGGGGACCCTCCTTATCAGCACGGATCTTGTTCCCGGCTCTACGTCCGGTAACTCCCGGAAGGGCGATAGACTGACGGCTGAACACCTTCCTCTTGCAACAGCTCGTCTTGGTTTTCTGGAATGTGAGATATTCTCTCCTTTTTCCCTCCGGAGGTGCAAAAGCCCGCTGCCTGTACCATATCTTCTATTTCTTCATCCACATCCCACACACATAAAAACATGCCGAAGGAAGGATTCTCTCCTCGCGGTGGCCGCGGTGGCTTTGGCGGTGGCGGACGTGGCGGCGGCCGCGGTGGCTTCGGCGGCGGTGGTGGCCGCGGTGGCTTTGGCGGTGGCGGTCGTGGCGGCGGTCGCGGTGGCTTCGGCGGTGGTGGTGGTCGCGGAGGCGGCACTCCCCGCGGCGGTCGCGGTGGTCGTGGCGGTCGTGGCGGCTTCGGCGGCGGTGGCGGACGCGGCGGCATGAAGGGCGGCAAGAAGGTCGTCATCGAGAAGCACAGACTCGACGGTGTCTTCATCGCCCGAGGCAAGGAGGACGCCCTCTGCACACGTAACCTCGTCCCAGGCGAGTCCGTCTACGGTGAGAAGCGCATCGCTGTCGATGTACGTGTGGCTTCCCTTTTGAACACATCCCCCGTTCCTCCCCCTCCAGCACCCAAGGGGGGAGAAAATTGCCCTTCAACTCCCCCTTCCCTGAGTGCTCAAAATTATCGTTAATTTCATCTCCGATCAAATTAACGATAATTTCTGTCCTCCCGCGCCTCTTTACCCCAATTCGCGTAGAGGCAAAGATTTTTTGACCAAGCTCAGCAAATTTCCCCCTTTGGCTTTGCGCATGGAAATTAATGTAGCGTGTATGTGGTTATTCCCTTGCAGGAGACCGATGGAGCCAAGATTGAGTATCGTGTGTGGAATCCCTTCCGTTCCAAGTTGGCTGCTGCCATCATCGGTGGTGTTGAGAACGTGTGGATCAAGCCCGGTTCCAAGGTTCTCTACCTCGGTGCCGCCTCAGGCACTTCCGTCTCCCATGTCTCCGACATGGTCGGACCCGTACGTTCTCCCTTCTTCTTGTTCGATCCCGCCAAGGGCATCTACTGCCTTTTTTTCCATTTACTACACGCTTCTCAATCCAAATATCATACCAAGTTCACATTCACGTGTGAACACAATCTTCATTACATAATTACAACAGTTGAAGTAATCAATTGAATGCAAGCATGGTACTGATCTGGCAGTGTGTTTGTACGTGCAGCAAGGTATGGTGTACGCTGTGGAGTTCTCGCACCGCTCGGGACGAGATCTCATCAACGTGGCCAAGAAGAGGACGAACGTGGTGCCCATTGTTGAGGACGCCCGTTATCCGCTCAAGTACCGCATGCTGGTCGGTATGGTCGACGTCGTGTTCGCCGACGTCGCGCAGCCCGATCAGGCCCGTATCGTGGCCATCAACGCGCACCAGTTCCTCAAGAACGGAGGTCACTTCGTTATCTCCATCAAGGCCAACTGTATCGACTCCACGGCTGCCCCGGAGGCCGTCTTCGCCAAGGAGGTGCAGAAGCTCAGGCAGGAGAACTTCAAGCCCATCGAGCAGATCACTCT
>CDEZ01020761.1:0-25619 GCA_000826365.1 Acanthamoeba royreba
ACAATCGAGAGTGCAGCAAAGCCCAACGCAAAGAATGTGCTTGAGCTTCATGTGCGAGGTCCACCGGGACCCACTCTCGCGTTCGAGTTTGCGTCAGAAGAGTTCTTCGTCGAGCAATCAGCAAGAGCCATTGCCCAGGGTTGCCATAACCAGCCTCTGCCCTCCGTTCGAGAATCAGCTAGCTCTGAGACGACAGATGAGTTGCTCATGATTCAGAAGGGTAACCGACGCGGATCTATTCACAAGACTCGTTTGGTAGCACTAAGCCAGCTGAACCCAAGAGACGTAGCCGGTTATCTTGATAGCGGTAAGCATGTTCTGTCTCACATCGATATCTGCCTATAGTAGAGCTAAACCACTCTGATGCAGCTGCCTCAAGCGCGCCTGTCGCTTCGGCCCCTGATTCTCTCTCATCTTCAGCTGAGAGTGCTGCCGCCTCGCCTCGTTCTCCTGATGACAAACATCCAGTGCTCCGCAAGCGTGTGAGCTCTCGCACACTAAATGTTGTGCCCGGACAGCTCTCCGGATCCTCTCAGTCCAAGCTGCGGCGGAGCCTGTCCGAGAAAATGGCAAACGACATTCAAACCCTGCTGATAAGCGCCAGTGACAACAAGGCCAGCCCGAGGAACGAAGAGGAGACGAGTACCACGACAACCAACGAAGAAGATAAGCCACCATCTACCCCAAAGGCAAAGAAGAAGAAGACGAAGGAAAAGGAGAAGCCCAAGGCACGAAAAGGTGGCTTAACTGGCTCAAGATCTGTGCGCAGCTTCAACCGCTTGAAGAGTGACGGAGGCAGTAGCAGTTGCGACGACCTTCAGAGTCGCAGCAAGAGGGTGGATGAGATGTTGGCCCATGAGTCCAAGGTAAAGCGACGGGAAAGCATCTCCAAAGATACGGACAGAGTTCAAGCTGAGCTTAGCGTGTGCTCACGCGTGAAGAACGACAATCTGGAGCTGCCGCGTGACCGAAGCGGTACAGTGCCCGACAATAGGACAGGTGCCTTCGCCAAAGGCGAAGCCTCACTTCTCGAAGACCTCCATAAGCGCAGAAGAGGGAAAATGAGTAAGGATAAGGATAGCGACGCCACGAAGTCTTCGCCACGAGAATCAGCCACGGACAGCCTTGCGGAGGAGGCCAAGGATAATATCTTAAAGAGCCCCAAGAGCAAGAGACCGGTCCGAAAGTCATCTGACAGCCAGCCGCAGGCAGAGACGGTGGTAGAAAGGCTGAACGGAAGTGGTGAGAAGCCAAGGAAAGTGGTAGCCTCCGCGACGATGCGGACGGAAAAGAGGAGCAAGAAAGCAGGACGGATAGCGAGTTCCATCGAAGGCGACCGAGAGAAGAAACTGAAGACCGGAGCGTCAACTTTGCGAAGTAGGAGTGACGGCAATCCCATTGGACAAGTTACCCACGAGCGTGAACCTATCAAGCTGTTAGCTGCACAGAGTAAGAACGGTCGTGTCTCTGCCTCAGTCCCTGTTGGATCAGCCATCCCGCACTTCCGTAAGCTGCAGCTTGAAGCCTTCGTGAAATACTGGGGTAACTTACACGTCAACTTAGCTCCGCTCAGCGCATCACTCTATGCTTACCTTCAAGTACTACTGCACATACTTCAGCCTTTGCACGTCAGCTTCTAACTCCTACTGTTCTCAGGATCGGCTCTTGGTTCTTGAAGATGAGAGTGATCATACTCAAAGCGATGCAATGTCTGTGCGGCCTACCGCCTGGACAGTAACTAAAGGGGCTGTAGCTGCCGCCAGCTCACTCACGATTCAAGCTGATAAGCGTACTGTTTCATACTGGCCGGTAACTCCTATTCGATACTGTTGCAGTTTCTGAGAGCTCACCTTCCAAATTCTGTACTGTAGCGTGTGTTTGGTAAAGTGGGCAGCACTATCAGCGATCGGCCTTTGATTGGAAGGCACATGAGCGAGGAGATTGAATCAGTGAGCACGCCTCGATCATCACCATCGGCGTTGGAATACTCAAGCCCATGGCCCTATTTTGAAGTTATGATCCTCAGTCGTGGCTATTATGGGTGCACTATCCTGCCCTTAGTGGAGATGTACAGGGACACAGAGCTCACTTATCCTTGCTTACCAGCTCGATAGCTATTGGAGTAGGGACGAGGAGCCATCCTGCCAATGCAAAGCCTGGGACTGTACAAGGGTACGGCGAGCATTTTCAATAGTAGGTTGTGAATGCACTCATGCCTAACACGAGAATTGTGTTCTGGATCAGGTCTTATGGATGGCATGGCGATGGCAACAAGTGGGCCAACGGAAAGAGCTCATTGTTCCCCGATGACGCTGATTCACGTAAGGCTATTTCCTCGTCATTCTGTGATGCTGTTGGCTCACTTCGATTTGTAGTTGAGGACGAAGGCTCAGAGCTTTATTTTAACACTGGTGATGTGATCGGATGCGGCTTCAACGATATCAGCTCAGAAATCTTCTACACGAAGAACGGCAAGTTTATGGGTACGTGCTGAACCTACGCATTGGCGTTTGATCAATGACACACCTCATTCATGCTCCTCTTGTACAAATCACAAGGCGTTGGTCACAGGGATGTGACTGTACATGCTGAACCTCTCTATGCTGTGATCTCGCTAGCTGGTCCACAGGAAAGGGTGTTCGCCAACTTCGGACAGGCTCCCTTCTTATGGGACTTCCAATACGAAGTAAGTGTTTCACTTCACTCCTCTTTTATGGGCGCGTATGCTAACAAAGCAATACCAAGGTTGCGGACCCCAACACGCTGACAGTTCATCAGCATTTCTCCAATTGTATACAATCCATGCCGGGCCTGGCCCACCTCTTGCGTATGAATCATCTGCTCATGATTGCCTTGTCTCCCAACTCACTGACACGGTTACTTTACTGATCACGCAGGTAAATATGGTGCATCGCTTACACCTACCTCCAGCAAGTCTTCCCAGGACCTCATCAGTCCACGGCCGGAGGCATTTAATCCCACCACTCCACCATCCTTCTTCCTCAAGTCCGCCAGGTTGTCCTAACGCCAGTGGCAGTACATTACGAGAGGCACGTCGCGCCTCATTTAACTCCGACTTGCGGACCACAATAACCGACTAAAAGTGCTAATATTCATCGAGTTGATTTGGCAAAAGACAGTGACTCATGAGGAGACACTTCAATAGGGAGTGTGGCATGGCGTGATCGTGATGGCCACTTCGTAAAGTGGTCCATCAGCTTCCACGTCCACCAAAGCCTGCAGCGCTGAGGTCACTGCCCAGCTCACCACGCCATCGGCCTGCGCCAGCTTGGCCACATCTAGCATGAACACAACGCGCAGAGCAGCTTGCAATGTGTCCGGTTCTTGCTGCGGCACAGCCACCAGAGATTGCACTTGCACGCTCTCGACGCTCTGCATCAATTCTCCTTGGGCCAAGAGCTTGGTCATGAGGTCGGAGGTAAAGTCATCTTGAAGAGTCGAATTGGAGCCGACACGAGTGAAGGGCAGACCGGATTCGAGCTTGGTTGCGATCTGAAGGCAACGGCGCACGACCACAGGCGGCGGCTGCCAGCACCATGAACGAATGCTGTTGATCTCGAACGACACTGAATCGAACGGTCCACCGGTAACCTCATCCACTGCTGTCGCGACGGCCGGAACTATGCTGCTGGCAATGCCAGATGATTCGCTCTTGAGCACATGGATGATCGCTCCAAAGCGGACCTTGTTGACGGCCACGAGCTGTATGAATGTCGATGAGTCGTCCACTTGGATGTAGGAGACGGGCAGGGCCAAAGCGTCGACGGCTTCCTGCAGATTGTGGGCGAATGCTGTCTCGTTGATGAAGACGAATGAGGGCTGGTCGAGGAGGGAGAGAGAACCAGACACGCTGATGGTGCACTCTTGTGGCGCTGGTGAGGCCGAAGGTGTTGGCAGAACTGGAGTTGGGGAGAAAGAAGGTACAGGTGTGATTGAGGGTGATGCAC
Source organism: Acanthamoeba royreba (assembly GCA_000826365.1). NCBI lineage: Eukaryota > Discosea > Longamoebia > Acanthamoebidae > Acanthamoeba > Acanthamoeba royreba. Next base: position 3,969 of record CDEZ01020761.1, read on the forward strand.
TACCAGAGGGAGACGACGTTATGGAGGGCGTCACCGAAGGACTGACGCTTGGGGTTGATGAACTTGTGGGGGATGGTGTGAGGGAGGGTGACAGTGAAGTGGAGGGCGTCGCTGAAGGACTTGTGCTTGGGGTTGATGAGCTCGTTGGGGAGGGCGAGCTGGAGGGCGACAATGAAGTGGAGGGTGTTGTTGAAGGAGTGATGCTGGCGGTCGGAGATGGTGATGGGGTAACGCTGGGGGTAATTGTCACACTGGGAGATGGGCTTGGTGAGGGCGACCTGGTTGCAGTAGAGGATGGGGTAACACTGATCGTGGGCGTGATCGAAGGTGTGTTGCTCCTCGTGGGCGTCACGGAAGAGGTAGGTGAAGTACTGGGACTTGGAGTTGGGCACGTCAAGTTACCATAGCCAATACCCACTGAGAGAGTAGGAGTGCTAGCGTAGGCATTGATCACTCCTTGTGCGACTGCGCCGATGATGTCTGTGCGCATGTGTCGAGTCACCCCATCAAACCCCATCCAAAGGTTAGAGCAATGATCACAGAAACAACTAAATGTGAAGGGCTAAATGCACCAGTAAATCTCTGATTCTGGGCAGCGGAGGATAGGCCTTGATAAGTGGCGTCAATGACAACAAAAGAGTAGGTGACGGTTGTATTCACTTTGGTCACAGCCCAGTTGTTGTTCCACGAAACGCCCTGGCTGTTGGTGGAGGGTCAACCACCCCCAAAATACATAGGCTGGGGAGTGAATTTGTACGACGATAGCCCACTAAAGGCTTGGTTGAGGGCCGATATCACAGCAGAATCCGCAACAAACGTACTATTAGGAGCGATGACAATGGTCATACTCATAGGGAGAGTGCACATTGCCGCCTCTGTACCCCGGCCACCCGGAGAAGAAGACAGCAGGATAGGTCACCTGACAAACTCGAGTACCTGGAGACAATAACGGTTGTGTTCGTACCTGCTGAGGTGGCCTGCAGCACCACGACAAGAGTTGCAAGAAGGAGCAGAGGGAGAAACCATGATCGTGACATGGTGGCAGATAACTGTGTCTGTGTATGTGCGTGTATGTGTTGGATGTATATAATATGATATAAATCTGGCTAGTCTCTGTAAAAAAGACGTACACCGCGAGATCATGGGTGTCACATTATCGGACGATTTTTTTGATTGGGAGAGCTATATATATTGTTGAATCTAACTATAGCATTTAGGCTGAAATTTTCGGCTGAACCAACAGCTCAATCTGGTTATTGCGTGGCTACCTCTCAACGCCCCCAATACGGAGTGATGAATGCCACGCTCTTCTCTGGGATTCTAGGACCACAAGAACCGACCCAAAAGGTCTCCCTGCAGTAGCCTCCCTGCTCACACTGCCCACACACCTGAACCTGCCGACCCTTCGTCTGCCTTCCACCGCTTGCGAGCGAGTCTGGGAGCTCTCTTTTTCGAAGAAGAAACAATTGCTGAGAGCATGGAAAGGAGGTGGCGCGAGTTGGACGAAGAATGCCGAAGGAGGGAATGCGAATGGAAACAGCGGATGGCGCGTCTGCGACGTAGACTCATATGTAGCTACACTTGATGTGCGACAGTGCTTTGCTCAGGTTCAGTTGCCTTCTGTACATCATGGTGGGATGTCCACCGTTTGCCTTTGGCAGCCTTGAATGAGCGAAGATTGTAGTTGAATACACTTGAGCAAAAACAGTTTGAAAACCACGAGTGCAGAAGAGACCTCCTCAACATATCGGGATGCCAGTCTGGCTCGGCCAGAGCCATTGGTTGAGGAAGGCAGTCTTGAGAGACCAGGCGTCGCCACCATTCGACTGCGACCAGGCCCAGTACGACCATCCACCTGCGGCCTGCTGCCATACAGTGAGCTGTGCTTGAATCATGAGGCCGAGCCAGTCTTCAGATGGTCCGCAAGCGGACCACTCATCGAGCAGCATCGGCTTCGGGTTGACTCGATTGTATTCCGCAATCTGAGCCGAGCGATTGTTGAGCACGTATTGAATCAAGGCTTGATCAGAGTCGGGTACGCCGCCGAAGCAGTGGTAGTAGTGCAGCGACACAAAGACGCGCGTGTAGCCTGCTGATGGGTTCATGAAGTTGACCCATTCTGGCTCCGTACCCGTTTGGAATGGGGAGATCAGTGGATTGATTACGACCCACGCATCCGAGGTATATTTCCTTACACGCCGGTACGCTTCCTATTAACGATGGCGTTAGCAAGAACAACCACAAAGATCGTTAATGTCTCCAGCAGGTACAGTACCAGGTAGTAATCGCGGACCATCGTGACGTTGATGTTTCCCGGATCGGCAGCATTGCCCGGCTCATTGAGGAGACAGAAGCCGAGAAGAGCCGGATGATTGGCGTAGCGCTTTGCGTAGAGCTCGATGGAATCAGCGGTCTGGGCTGGGTTGTTAGGGGTCTTGTCCCAGTAGATACGTCCAGTGTTGTCCGGAGGAGCAGAGTCCTGACTTCCGCTCTGCGATCCAGGCGGCGCGTGCATATCTGTGTGTGATACATGATTTAATAGATAGGAGTTAATTATGCGCGCCAAGGAATGTAGGCTGGCTGAACGGACCGAGGAGAATGGCGATGCCGTACTTGGCGCCCCACTCAAAGGCCTTGTCAATCCAGTGGAGGCCACCCACGAGGTAGTTACGAGGATGGACGGGATGCGTCAGGCTGGCATTGGCCGCGCCGCCTTCCAAGTCGTAGATCTGCCACCATCCGATGGGAAATCGAACTGCGTTGAGGCCCATCTGTGCCATCTGGGCAAAGTCTGCTTCCGTCACGAACGTGCTCCAGTGCTTCCCAATGACGCTTGCGGCACGACTACCCAGGCACTGTTCCAGAAGGTATGCTCCTGTGCACATCATCGCAGAATTCATCATCAAAATCATGTTCACAAAATTCCTTAATAGGAGCTAAAATTCAAACGAAGAAGTCCTGTTGGGAGGGACACGGACCAGGATATCGGTCAGGGTCACAGCCGTTGTCCGACCAGAGCCAAGTGACCATCCACGCCTCTTGAATGAGCCATGACCCCAGGTTGGCGCCCCGCATGGGGTCCAACCCGGACTTCACCCGCACAAGGCGGTTCCGCACGCAGTCGTCCTGCGGCACATCAGATGTCACTGCGGAATCGCCGCTTCCTTCGTTATCGGAATGTCCCCGCTGCGACGCTGCTACTGCTGTCCTTCCCACACCGCCGGCGGTGCTGGTGGTGAGTACCAGCAAACTGACCAGCACCGCCACGCAATACCACGCACTACGCGGCATGTTTCTTTCTCTGCAGTTAATGAAGACTGAAAATTCTCTCAACCAATCCAAATTTTCAACAGCTTTGAAAATTTTTCAAATGACAGAATTTCATGGCCAGTTGGCGGGACTCACCGGGTGTGTTGGCCGAGTTGGAGTCACCGCCGAAACAACTCACCAACCCGCCGCTGTCGGCCGCAGACGTACTCTTTGTACTCAGGTAGAGGAAGAGGAACAAGTGTGGGAAGGTGAAGATTAAGGTGGGGGTTCGTCTGGATTGAATCTTCATTCTTCCTCTCGCACACGCGTTGGATGCGCGCGTTGATGATGAAAGACGTACTCTGCACAGAAGAGGCGTGGGATGGTTTCTTACTAGTGCCACATCAGGTTTAGAGGAAGAGAAGGGATGAAGCAAGCCAACCAGACAGCTTGTTTAGAACGATTAAGAGATCAAAGAGAGCAGTACTTACTGCCACTAGCACGCCAGCCGCGCGAAGGAGTGGCCCTGATGCATCATGGCCATGCCTGTACCCAGTCTAAGAGCAACACCATCCCTGGTACTCGGGAAAGATGAGTGTGTCACTGACACTGAGAGGAGTCGCAGCAAGCGATACGCAGCCATGATGCACAAACTGGTGTGGAACTGTTAAGAAGAAAGCTGTTCAAGGTTTATATCAAACTCAGCACAGCATCATCTACAGAGAGGGAGAGACAGAGAGCCTTCACTGTGGCTGTTGCAGCTTGGTCTGCATTTCCACGATGAACCTGCGCTTGGCCGCCTGCTTCTTCTGCAATTCCTCCATGTTGGCCTCCAGCTTCTTCAACTCACCCTGCACACGTTTTCCGTTAGCATTTTGGTAAATAAAAAATATTATTTTATAATTTAATATTATTATATATTTTATATTATATTTAGTTAATTTATTATATATTTGATTCTTCAATGCATTAGTTTCAAATGATTTGTTAAATTAATAAATATATCTAGATTTAAAAAATAGTCAATACAAAGAGGAAATCCACAGCATGCGTAAAAAAACCTGAAGGAAATCAATTCGTTTGCCGACGTTGGCGGCAGCCTCCTTCTTCTCCTGCTTGACCAGCACGGGACCGATGAGTTTGTAGATGACGGCCTCATCATCGAGAAGATCGAGCTCCTGCTTCACGAGCTCATTCTCCTTCATCTGCGCCACCAGCTGCGCCCGCGTATTGAGTGCGTTTTGAGCCTCGTCCTGCATCTTCCGCAGCTGCTTCACCTCATCTTCGAGTCGCTGCGCCACCGCCGCCAGCTGCGCCATCTTCAGTGCAAGAGAAAGGAAGAAAAAACATTTCTTGAAAAATTTCTTTTGCCAATTTCTTGCCACCCAAAGGGAAATGGTGCAGAAGTTAAAAATTTCAAATAATTATTCATATATAGAATGTGAATTAGCTATTTCTTTGAAAATAATATATATCTTAAAATTATATCAGGTTAATTCATTGCTTTAAATTCAGAAATCATGGAACAGCGTTTCAAAAATTTGGGAAATCGAAAGTGTTTGGGAAGTTCATTTTGAATGAACCACCAGCATGGACACAAGCAGCGGTGGTGCCCATGCGGCAGTGCCGTCTCTGGTAGCGCAATGCTGCGGCTGGATAGCCAGCCACACAGAGGCGTTCAGCACGCTGGCCGGTTTGCCGCTGGACCTACGCGAGATCGTCCTCCGGTTCATGGCTGACCGCAACCGCCTCACCGACCACTCCTTCTCTCTCCTCTTTTCTCCACAAGGTGCCTTTTATTTTATATTTTTTATTTTTTTATTTTATATTAATTTCTATTTTATAATTCAAAAATATAATAAATAAAGAAAAAATAAATGCACATTCTGATCATGTATGATCGACACAGCGAGCTTTTCTCGATTGCTGCTGCCAGGGAATTGTACAGGCGTAACGGCTAGTGGGTTATGCCGATTTATAGACGAGTGTCACGAGTCACTTGTGGAGCTGTCGATTGCTCGGTACGCAACCCACACTCTGCAGAGGAGTGCATGATGAATGCATGAAAGTGTGCTGCGCGATGCGGACGTGTGGATCGCGTATGAATTGATGGATTGTTAACAGTCGTGCTCTCATTCGGGTATTGTAGGGGACAGGTATCCGGCGTAGTGCTCCGTAAAGTGGGACAGTTGTGCAGAAATCTTCGCTCGTTTCACCTCACACAACCGCCTCCGGATGTCACCGAAGAGGACATCGTCAGCCTGTTCATACCGCCATCACCACAAACAGAGGGAGGTCAAGGTTGCGAACATGAGAGAATGCATCAGCCTGTTTCATGCACTTACGCTCTCGGTTACAGAGGAAGAAGGCGGATTGCGCAACCTTGAGTGCCTGCGACTAAATGGATGTGGTGCCCGGCTTCATGATGGATCACTATCTCGGATGGCCTCATCCTGGACGAACTTGCGCTCACTTCACATTACTGAATGTCCAGAGGTAGCAGGTACTGTTCATTCTTGATGACCACTCTTTATGTCCTTACAGCTCAATCAGATGCGTTCGTGTTCGCCGCGGCGCCGAATCTGTCCGCATCGCTTACATTACTTGAGTTGGGCGGGTGTCGCTATCTCTCTGACCTTTCCCTGCGAGCCATCGTAAGTTCTACCCTCCAGTCTCTGTTCTTTATACTAATTTCCCTCTACTCCCTGATGTAGGCAAAGCACTTAACTAGTCTTGAGTGCTTGCGACTCAATGACGATAGGAGCGTCACATATGCTGGCCTTGCCCACCTCGCCTTGTACAGCGTCATTCATCCTCATATCTTCGAGTTCAGTAAGTTAACTCTTTCCCTCTTTTCCCTGCGCGTGATACACAGATCCGATGTGGGTGCACGCTTGAAACGCCTGGAATTCAACGCCAATGGACTCAAAGTTGTTCCACCGGAAATCGGACATATGACCTCTCTCGTCCATTTATCAATGGGGATAAATGATATCACAACCATTCCAGGAGAGTACGTGTTTGGCCCCTTGTGACCGATGATCACGCAATGACTGAGTCTTTACGCTGCCCTCCATGAAGAATAGGAAACATGGCCAGCTTGACTGATTGCTACCTCTTTGCGAATTACATCAAATTTCTCCCTCCTGAGATAGGCAATCTATCCAAGCTCACGCTCCTCCAACTGGATTCAAACTTGGTACTAACCTTTTTACTCTCCCAAGAAAGCTATTCTCATTCCTTGCTTCTCAAGCTCGCAGAGCTCCCTGAGTCAATAGGCAACTTGACGAGCCTGGAGCGGTTGGGCTTGGACGGCAATCCCATTACAACACTTCCATCCTCCATCAAGCGACTGACCCAACTGCAGGTTCGCACCTTAATTTGTGGATGTCGCCTATAAGATGATTCACACATTGATGTGCAGCGACTTTCCATTGAAGAGGGACGCTTGCGAGAGCTGCCGGATGGTCTTTGGGAACTCACGCAACTACAGCTCCTTCATTTACGAGAAAACGCACTGGACAAAATTTCTGAAGATATAGGAAACCTGGTACGCTAGACAATTGGTAAGTTGCTGAAGACTTTTCTGGACTCAAGTCTTTCCGTCGTGCTCAGGTGCATCTGACGAGCCTCACTTTTGATGAGAACTACTTGACGTCACTACCTGAGAGCATCGGGAAGTTGCTTGATCTCCGAAAGTTATCCTTAAGTTACAATCACCTCACTGATCTACCCTCCAGTACGTTTCGCCCATTCCTTGGTTCAACTACATGAATCCTTACATCATCTATGTGCAGGTATTAGCAATCTGTCCAATCTCACACTCCTCAGTCTCAATAATAACGAACTGGAGTCGTTGCCAGTCTCTTTAGGCAACTTGCGCTCTCTTAAAGCGCTCTCGCTTGGTTCCAACGATCGCATCGCGCCGGCCTTCAATAACTTCCTGAATCACGAGCGACAATCGCCGCCACTCCCCCAGATAAGCGTGCTGAGCTTAGAGGCAATGGAATTGTCAGAGCTGCCTGCAAAGGTTTGTCAGCTGACATCATTGACGGCCCTCTCTCTTGACGACAACTACCTGAGTAATCTGCCCGCCGAACTCGCGGGATTGACCAACTTAAAGGTATCTACGGGAGTGACTAGCAGCACGTTCAATCTTACTGAGCAACGTTCTGCACAGTCCCTCACCATTGATTCCAACCTTCTTGGCGGGACATTACCTGCGCCCATATTTGCGCTTACGCGGTTGCAGGAACTGAGGTAACCACTGTTTTACCTGTCCCCTCTCCTTGACACGACTGATCTGTGCGTCATTTTCCACAGCATGGAGTTGAATGAGCTCAGCGAACTTCCGGATGAGTTTGTAGATATGGTATCACTTCAGGCACTTAACTTGAGCGATAACAGCTTCCAGCACGTATTCCACGATCACTGAGCGTTGAGCTTGATTGTACTCATTCCTCGGACGTGTACAGAGTTGTGCCGCAGCAAGTTTTGGGACTCTCAGCGCTGCGAAAGCTGGATCTTTCCAACAATCAGGTTCGGTCGATTGATGATGAGACACGAGAGAGAATCCTCCATCTTCACACGCACGGGAACTTGAAGGGTATTGTTGGCAATCTCACCGTAAACATACATTTGTTTGTAACACTTCCTTGCTTGGCTTGGGACAGTGATTGGCTTGCAGGGCAATCCCATTGACTCGGTTCCTCCTGAACTTGAAAGAATAATCATTGTCGGCGAGCAATTTGCCAGCTAGCAGCCCGTGGATCACCACTTCATGCCTGTTGCTTTTAGGTGGACATCCACTGCATGCCGGCCATTTGGGCGTTCTCCGTCAGAGATACCACGTTCTCGGCGAGCTCCTGCAAGCAGGCCTCAACCTTCTCAAGCTCCGCTTGATTCTTCCCTGCCTCGCTCGCCGCTCTACCAGGTGAAGAAAGTGTATACAATTGATTATCAATGCTGAGCCATCATCCACGTCATCAGCATCGAACAGAGCACAAGCAGTGACGTACGCCATCGCCGTGAGGATCTTGAGGTTCACCGATGCCTTCTTCGCCTTCACTGCCGCACTATACACATCAAGATGATGATCAACGTCAGTTAGCTCAAGAGCAATCATGAAAGCGGATGGTCGTCTTCTACCTGATGATGTTCTCCTGATCCTTTATGTTGGCAGTAGTCGCTGAGAGCGCATTGGCCGCATCTACCAACCGACCCACCGTGCTTGCTACGTCCCTTGACAGCAAAATCTGCAGAAATATTTTTTTAAAAGTTAAATGTATTGGTTTTTTTAATTCAGATATTAGATCACAATATGTTAGAATGTAATTAATCAAAAATCAAATCAAATCAAACGAAAAATGAAGACACGACAGAGAAAGCGAAAGCGAAGGATAAGTACCATGTTTTTTGGGGACGAACAGGAAGCAGCGAAGCGGTCGAGCAGGTCGGCCACCTCTCCTGCTACGTCCAGAAGTGGCGTCACCGATGCGCTCGCTCCCAAGCGAGCAGCCTCCACTGCCTCCCTTATGCTGGTCGCTGCTGCCTCCATCGTGTTGGTGCACTTGTTATCTAATTGTCCGCAGAAAAGCAAATTTTGTTTTTTTAAAACGATTACATAATTTGCAAATGATTTCATATTTCAACAAATGAACAATTCATTTTTCGTGAAGAATGTGAAAGTTTAGTTTGCAGAACAACACAAGAATGGACCAGAAGACGGAGGAGCCCAAGGAGGACTTGGCTCCTGGAGAGGATGAGGTAGAGGAGGAGGAGCAAGAGATAGAAGTGATACGAGTAGTCACGGAGTGGTTCCCGTGCCCATGCTGCACGTGGCGCACGATGCCCGAGCTCGGATGGTGGAACATATGTTCGGTGTGCTATTGGGAGGATGAGGGATGCTACCTGCCCAACGTGTACAGTGGCGCCAACCGTATGACGCTTGCTCAGGCCCGAGCCAACTATGCCGAGTTTGGCGCGTGTGACCGGAAGATGCTGCCTCATGTCCGCCCTCTCCAACCAGAGATGTACTTGCCATTGAGTGAAACAGACTAGTTCTACTCTCGGAGGAACGTCCTCCCCAGGTCACTGCTAAAGGCCCCATATACATGTCAATCATGTATATGGATAGGACATCCAACGTTGACCTACATTCATTGAGAATGTAAACGGACCTGACACTGAAGCAAAGACATTGGATTCCGCATCAAGATCAAAGAACGACATCATGGAAGCGTCTTGTAGTAGGTCTCCAGATTCTCGTAGATGACGCTGAAGTGGGGGCGCTTGCTTGGTCGATCCTGCCAACATTCCTGCATCAACGTGGCTAAAGTCTAGATCACGCAGGACAGTTGAAGTGAGCAAGAATATTTGAAAGGAAGTGTTGGATAGGAGCTTGCGCACCGCCGGGCAGGACGGAGAGATAGGAAGAGTCTGTCGATCCTGTGAGACTTTGAAGGCGACGGTCATATCATCATCGCCTGCAAATGGCTGCTTACGCTCCCAGAGCTCCCACAGTAGCACACCTGCACCGATGTAAGTATCATAACCATACAAAGCCAGCTGAACATGAACAAGCCATCAGTGTACCAAAGGCCCAAGCATCACTTCCTTCAGAATACTTGTGCATCATTGCCTCCGGACTCATGTAGCGTACTGTGTTAGCACAAGTAGCAGTAAGGTTAGCGTTAGCTGAGGACGATGAACCTACTTAGCTGTCGTACCAGGTCCTATAGAGGAAGTTCCAGCAGTATGGGTATAAACGGAATCACGCGGTTTGAGATGGCTGAATGCAAAGTCGTTGACATAAGCCCGCATTCCATCACCGAGAAGAATGTTACTCGAAGATATCCGCCGATGAAGCACTCCTTCCTTGTGAAGGTGAAGAATGCCAGAAGCGGCCTCCATCGCAATCTTGATCACTTGCTTCCATGTCAATTCGAGTCTCTTGGGTCCTCTAAGTGCCGATTCCAGACTTCCATAGCTGAATGCACACACAACAACATTGCAATGGTCACAATCTCTCATGCAGCGAGGACTAGCATCAAGTTGGAATACCGATAGTAATGGGTAACAATACAGACATTTGGCGGTACACTGCGTGCAGAAAACACGCATCGTTAAGAACCTCAACGAAGGATATAAATGCAAAGAACCTACCAAACGGCTCCCACAAATGATGCCAGTGAGGGATGGTGAGAGAGGATGTGCATAACGGCCGCTTCTTGCTTGAAAAGCTCAATCATCTCCTTATCCGTGCTGTGATCATCAAGTTTCTTAACTGCAACCAAGGCCCCTCTCCACATCGCCTGATAGTGCAAAAGAGAAGCATCAGAGCTCAATATGTCAACCAGTATGCATCTAGGGATGGTACCAGAGAGACAGTGCCAAGTGTGCCCACGCCCAACTTCTGCAAAAGCTGTAGCTCATCTAGTTTGATCTCTCGGAATTTCATCTGTGCTTTGGCCTCTTCTACAGTTATCTTATCTTGTTCCGAACCACTTCCGAATCCACGAATGCTGGGCGTTGGAGCTGAGGCCGGCGCTCGTGTAGGTGCAGATGGGGCATACGCGGGGTTAATAGGGCACGAAGCTGGTGCGTCTAACTTCCAGGAATAAACCGTAGAATCGTTCACATATCCCTTCAGTTGATGTCCCGAATTAGAGGAAGAGGAAGGCTCATAGGCTGGTCCTGTAGGGAGCTCTCGCGATGGAGTTGGTGAGTTGACATAAGCTGGAGACGTTGTGTTGACATATCCCTGGGGTGAAGGAGTCGTTGTACGTAGAGAAGGTGACGAATACTGGGGAGCAGGTGTGCTGGCAGAAGGTCCACTCGATCGGAAGGATGTCACAGGGGACCTGGATTCATTCACATATCCACCAGGGCGAGACTGCGCCTGAGATGGAGATGAGAATGTGGTCGAAGTGGCGTTTTGAGTGCTTGCCTGCCCCGATGGACGAGTGGACGTCGTTCCAGCGCCACGCAGTGTGGCTACAGGAGGTTTAGGATCAGCCACATTCACATAACCCATCGGAGGAGGCGTTGACCCAGAAGAGAGTGATTGTGAGGACTGACTCAGGGGTCTAGGAGCAGAGGATGCCGTTTGGGACGACGCGGTACGAGCAGAATAGTGTGCAGGAATGTGCATAAGCTTGTAATACCTATATAAATGAAGTCTAAGTGTGTTTGCCAATCAGAAGGCGAAGAATGGTGAGACATACTTGTTCATTATATCATCTATCTGATCAAAGAAGTGGTCTGGAATGTATTGCATGTACTTGGAGTACGTAGTAAGGAACTTGTTGACTTGTTCTTCGAAAGCCGGGCCATGTTTTTGCACATAAGCAGTATCCTGCGCATGGACCGCCTGTGATCCCAGTGATGCGAACCAGTAGATTAAGATATGATGCCGATAGATTAGATAATGAAGGAAAGAGTGTACCGCTTGCATGCTCATCAGCTCAGAATCTGTTCGAAAACTGGCGATGGCAAGCTTTACTTTTTCCTGATTGAAGATCGCCGGACTATCGGCTTCGTACTTTGCTAACAATTCCTATCCGCAGCACCTCGTCAGTTTCAGAAAGGGACCTTGTGGGATTGGAACGAAATGGTACAAGTGACTCATTAATGAATGTCTGTGCAGAGGGTTCATTCACAAAGTCGCGCATAAATTCGGCCATCTGAGCCTTGAAAGCCCCTCCATGCTCCGCAATTTTCGGTCCATCCTTCACAGTTAGTGCCTACAATCAAACGGTCATGAATGCACGATGCTGTCCTGTCAGCAAGTTTCCATATTGAAGGGACCTTGAGATAAATACCATGTTGAGCTTCATCATGTCACCTTGTCCTCGAATCTTGGAGATGGCCTCTTTCACTTTGTGTCCCCGAATGATTACTTCACCCTGATTATCTAACTTCGAAAGTAGCTTTTGCATGTCCGCCAGATACTGTTTCCCTTGTGCGTCCTGCAGGATTGCGAGGTCAATATACGACAGAGGATCAACATTTGAAGGTCGAGCGAGGCGCACTTGACCATATTGCGAAGCGAACTTGTGTAATTCCATGCGAAAGTTCTCGCCGTGTTGTATCACTCCTGCAGCGTCCTTTTGTGCTAGCGCCTGATATGGTACGATTATGGTAACATGGTCTCAGCGATAAGCAAGGGTTCAGAGCTTGAGACAATGTTACCGCTTCAAGCTTGAATTCGCTGCCGCTCGATCTGAGCCGCAAGATCTCCTTCCTGACTTCATCCTCGCGCTTTAGTGTTGGTAGTTCATTCCGATATCGTTGTATTAACTCCTGTTGTTGGTAGTGCACGTACACCCACACACATATGAAGGTTAAATCACACCAACACAACGAATGTCCCAGCAAGCATCAACACGAAGCGACTCGGTTATGCGTTCGCACCCGGGCTTCACTTAGAAAGGAGTTGTTTGTTGCATCGGTGAAAGGAAACTCTCGTTCAAAGGCAGCCACCTGTTCCTCCAGCAATGGACCATTCGTTTCGATCTTGGTGATGTCCTTGTTCACCATACCCTGTTCGTACACATCACGACATGCGTTGAAAAAAATCAGCATTTTTCTTTGATAATTTATTTAATTATGTATTTTAGGAAACGTGTCGTATGTTGGAAAATCCATTTTTTGCATATCTAAAATTATAATAATTTTCTTACAAAGAACGAAAGCGAAAAAGAACGAAGGCAGGACAAGCAGCGTACGCTGCGCAGAAGAAAGAGAGGCTGATTCGAAGCGCGCAGCTGAAACAGACGCGCATTGCGGTCATTGAGCGTAGAGGCCTGCATCTGAAACCAAAACGCCTCACCCATGAGATCAATCACATTTAAAGCAGCTGAGGAGGAGGAGATCACCATTTTCCCCTTTTTCTCAAATCGAACTAACGACGGCCACGCGGCCAAAGAGGGAAGCTCACCGGTGGCCTTCTCCCGCCCGAGGGTACAAATAATGAACCCAACTTTTATTTGTTAGTTGCGGTGAATGCAAGAGAAAACTGAAAAGAAATGAAATTTTCTAAAGGAAAATGGGAAGAAAATTGTATTTCTTTTTCGCAGATGCTCCCCGCGGATTGGTGTCGTCGCCTTTTTTCCAAGTACCGCGTTCAGTCTGGGGACAATTACAATTGCGCCGGGGTAAACGAAAGAGAGTCCCGGTGCAGGTAGCGAAGAGTTCTACGCCGGGAGGAAAGGGAAGAAAATGGCATCATGGCAGGATGCCAAGAGGGAGCTGAACGACTACCCCCTCTTGCTGGTATCCTCCCCAAAAAACGAAAACGACATCGTTTTCGTTCTTTTTGTTTATATTTCTCTTTTCTTTTTTTATACTTGATTTATTTTTTTTGTAATTTTAATTCTTCTATCAAATATATGTTTACGGCCTGTGACTAAATGGTGGTCGTAATGGCCATTTATGTGCGGTGCAGGCGCTCAACCAGAAGGACTGGAAAACGGCCAACAACGAGGGGCAGCTGTTCGAAGCCAAGTTTGGTCTTTTCCAGGCGCGCTTCGCGAGTCAGCGTGAGTCCGATCCTGAGTTGGATCGTTTTCTGACGATCGGCACGCAGCTGCTCGCACGATTCCATCAGGAGGGACCGCGACTCGAACGAGAATATGCGGCCGAGGAGGCCATCACTGCGTTCAGACGAGAGAACCTTCTTCACTTTACTCAGCTGGTACGACTAGTCGTTAAAGTCGCTGTAGCAGCGCAAGCCTGCAGTGATGATGAATGATGATGGCCAATGTCACGTGACTTGAACTAACTTCATTGTCTTCATTCACGAACGATAGGCACTGGCCAACAGGAACCTATCGGACTTACAGAAGTATGGCGTGCCCTTCGTTGCAAAAGCGGAGGAGTTCCTGTTCAGGTGGGGGTCCTACGACGACATTCCTGTCATGAGGACCGCATTGAATGACATCAAGAACACGCTGGAGGCTTTCCAGAGGTGAGTGATTCATTTCATCAACTGGGAGCGCGTGCTCACTCGGCAGCGAACAAACGCTGACGCGTGGTCACCTCATTCTAGGGAGTATCCCATTATAACAAACGAAGAGGAGGTTCGTAATGCTATTATCAACATCCGAAAAGCGGGAAATATACACCTCCTCGACATGGTACATACCTCCGTCTCTCAGCATGACCCATGCCGTACCGATGGGTTTCGCTGTTTCATGGCCTTCTAAATGATCGTGTTCTATCAGGCTCTTCACCAAAAGAATGCTACCCAGATTTATGAGCAAGGGCCAAAGTTCGAGCAACAGTTCGACACCTTTATGGCTACCTACGGTGACTCGACCGTTAATGAAGCGAAGCAGTTCATCAGCCAAGCACAGGTGAGTGCGTTTGTCTGGGTAGCATGCAACGTGGATGAGAAGCACACATTTATCTGTTGTTCCTGCGTCGTTATCAGGCAATTCTTCGTCGCTTTCGCGAGGATGGACCGCAGATACGTCAGGAGGAGGAGATTGAACAAGAGATAAAACAGTTCAAGTCTCGAAGTAATATGCACTTCCTGCAAATGGTACGCATGCATACTTTACTCTTTGTGCCTCCTCATACTAACGTCGTCATCCTGTGTAGGCTCTGGCTCAGAGAAGCAGCAGTGATATTTCCAGATTCGGACCCTCGTTCGAAAAGCAATTCACAGAGTTCATCGCCAAGTACGGTTTTGAGCCCAAGGCATACAAGTTCGTCAAAGAGGGAAAGGTACCTGCTATCCTTGATCATCTGGTTGTGGAACAGCATCACCTATTGACTATTTCGCGCCAGGATTTGCTGGAAAAGTATCAAAAGGAGGGACCAGTTTACATCTGGGAAGAAACAGTACGGCAGAAGATCGCTTCTATTCGAAGCCAACACAACATCCACTTTCTTGGCCAGGTAATGATGAGGATCAGCAAGAAGAGACTGTTTGCTACATTTGGTGCAGTGAAGATGAGCTAATTGTCGATTTCTCAATGAAGGGATTGTCACAGAGAAACGTTGACGCCATCAATACCAACGGCCCAAAAGTTGAGAAACAGCTGCAAGAACTGATTGAAGCATGTGGCAACAATCCAACTCGAGAGTACAACGTCTTCGTGGAAGAAATACGAGTACACCGACCTTCAAGCTGAACTCAAACTCCAATTCTTCTAACCTCTTTTCTCATCTCACAGAGTTTGTTGGCAAGATACAAGGATAGTGGACCCGACATCATGCGCGAGTCTGAAGTCGGAAACGCCATTCGGGAATTCAGGGCAAAGAACACTATCCACTTTTTGGGCATGGTTAGTCTACCCATCTCGATATGGAATCCTAGAAGCTAAATAATGGATTGGTGTAGGCTCTCAATCAGAGGAATGCAGACCAGCTAGATCAGTATGCAGACGATTTTGATCAGCAATACCACGAGTTTATGGCTGCCTATGGAAGCGATAAGCACGCTGCCTCTTTCGTTAAGGAGATCAAGGTGTGTGGATCCAATGATGACATGCAGCGTGGATATCAGCCTAACTCAATACTACTAGGCTCTGTATGAAAGATATCAGAAACTGAGCGCGGGAATCCGCCGTGATAGAGAGGTGGAGCAGGCGATGCGGGAATTCAAAAGTACGAACTACATGCATTTCCTTTCGATGGTACACATGTTGCACCTTTTTCTCGATGACGCACACGACTAACTGACAACTTTATACCATAGGCGCTCAACCAGCGTAACGCGGATCAAGTGGCACAATATGGACCTCCATTTGAAGAAAGGCTTCAAGAATTCATGGCTCTCTATAGTCAAGACAAGCTTGCTGAACCACTCATACGTGAGGCGAAGGTACGGCGCACTTGTTTGTTTCAACATGATCGAAGAGTTGATCTGACAATTGAATCAGGCTGTTTTGGAACGGTACCGCCGGGATGCTAGATCTGTCGCAAGGGAAGAGGAGGTGCGTCAAGCTATTTCCTCCATTCGAAACACCAGTCGCATTCACTTCCTGAGCATGGTGCGTTCCTCCTTCAAATTGCAACAACTATCATATTGACATGAGATATCTCAGGCACTCAACCAAAGGAATGCTTCCGAAGTCGAGAAACATGGACCTCCATTAAAGGAACTCTTTGATGAATTCCTCGCCAATTATGGTAGAGATGTGAGTGCTGCCTCTTTTGTAAATGAGGTCAAGGTACTCAGAGATATCTGATACCACCTGACGTTCCTTCTGTTCCTAATTTGCAACTCCTGTCAGTCCCTGCTGGCGCGATATGAGAGGGACGGTCCCGGCATCGTGCGCGAACAAGTAGTGAAGGACGCAATCAGCGAATTCAAGAACTACAACGAAGCTCACTTCCTGACGATGGTACCTCATCAACAGTCAGGTCGACCCAACGGTCTAGAGCAGTACATTAACGCGGCCGTAATCCTAGGGTTTGAATCAGGACAACGCTGAGATGATCGAAAGGTACGGGCCTGCATTACAGGGGCGCTTTGAGGAGTTCTTCGCCAGCTATCAAAACGACAAATACGCTACTATGTTTATCAAGGAAATGCAGGTACGCTCAGGTTAGAGTGACTGATCATTCTTCATGGAATGCCTTTCTTAACTGAGGGCTCTCAACAGAACCTGCTCGAGAAGTATCGTACACAAGGACCGAAAATCCTTCGTCGCCGACAAGTCGAAAATGCTATCAAGGAGCTCAAATCACTCAACAACATGCAAAACCTCGATTACGTGCGCGTTGCCGCTATCGTACCATGCGTTTGCTTTCTGATGCTCATCTACTGTGCAATAACGGTGAGCAGGCCATCAGACAGAACAACAGAGATAAGATCGATGAACAGGGTACGATTTTTGAAGCTCAGATGGAAAGCTTTTTGGCTCAGTATGGCAGAGATGTGCACGCTCAATCATTCATCGTTGAGGCGAAGGTGCCTTTCCTGTCCGCCGGCCTGAGCAAAGGACCACACTAACACTAGTGTACACATAACAGAGACTCTTGAACAAATATCGAGAGATGTTTCCTCGGCCGACGGCTCCTTCGCCTGCTGTGAATCCCTATGGCATAGAGGTTCCATACAATCCTTATGCACCGGGTTACAGCACACCAGCTTATCCCATGTCTGCGCCGATCCCGTCGCCAATGTCTCATCATGCCTACCCAATGCCACCTGCATCTGCTCCGGCCTATCCTGTTCATGGCGTCCCTCCCATACCGACTTATGGCCTTCCGCCCACTCCTACAATGGCGGCACCATCCGCTCCATCATGCTCCAGCCCGTCTTGCACTCCCTCGCCGCCCTCTTGTTGTGGTGGCGACTCTTCAGCTTACCAACCTCCCCAGCAATCCACGAGCCAGCGAGCATATTCCTCTTCATCGGGATATGTTGATAGCACGAAGTACTTCTCACCTCTCGAACTGGCTCAGTCACCAATGCCGACGCCCGCTTCCCTTATCCCACAGCCATCGACCTTTATGACATCGCCTTCTCCACCAACTTCTCAATCGTCGCAGACCCCTGCCTCAAGCTCCTACATCCCTGTGAGTGCCGGCAGTTCTTCATCGCCTTCACCTTCGAATGTCCATTCAGAATACTTATCCGTGCCCGAAAAGCCACCTGAACCCTTCTCTGCCGAGGCAGTCGCACAAGCAGAAGATGCAGGTGAGATCAAGACCACAGACCAACGAACCACCGAAGAACAGGCTCAAGAGAAGTTCAAAGAAATTCATTTTGATGAAATCCATATCATCTCTAAAATCGGCTCGGGCAGCTATGGGACGGTGTACAAGGTACCGCGCCATCAGGTGCAGAGCTGAGAAGTTGTCTTGCTGACTACTCTGCCTTCTGATCAGGCCTGGTGGCGCGGCACAATGGTGGCTGTCAAGAAGCTGGATGATACCAGTGAGATGACCCCGGCGATGGTGAAGGTGTTCAAGAAGGAGGCGGCAGCTATGGCACTTCTTTCGCATCATCCCTCCCTTGCAAACTTCATCGGCGCGTGCTGGTACGTTAAGCCTTTCGTGATGGAGCTCAAGTCTTGATTCATCTCACCTATAGACCAATTGCAGTGAGCCTCCGAATGTGTGCCTCGTTTCTCAGTACTATCGCTTTGGAAGTCTGGAGAGTGTTCTGCGGGGCGCAAGTCGGACCTCACTGCCATGGAAGGCGTTTGTGAAGATGGCCAAGGAGACAGCCGCCGGTACTGAACACAGCTTGGCACTAGGTTGCCCAAATCCTGATTGTTGACGTTTGCACCAATCCAGGAATCCTTCATTTACATAAGGAGGGCGTGCTCCACTCTCGTATCGCTTCGCGAAACATCTTAGTAGGTGATGGCTGTCGCGCTTATGTTAATGACTTCGCGTTCTGTCACTTCAAACCCAAGGAGCAGGTCTACGCCCAGAGCGGCACTCAGACCTTCCTCGGTCCAGGTAGATCAACCAACTCTGAATCAATACCAACTCTTTCTGATCGATGTGCGAATGAAGTGCGTTACATGAGTCCAGAAGCTATGATACACAAGTTTTCAGAAGGCAGTGACGCTTGGTCCTTTGGTACGTTTCACTGTGCCATACGCTGTTATCATTCTCACATCCTTCCTCAGGCGTCCTGTTGTGGGAGTTGTGGGAGAAAAAGGAACCTTTTGAAGGCGAAGATGAGCTCACTGTGGCCTTCAAAGTGGCGCAGGAAAAGGAGACCCTTCCCATTTCCAACTCCTGTCCTGAGGTACTTGCATCTCACGTGCTATGACTGCAAGCATTAGCTTAGAAGCTGACTTTCTTCTCAACACAGGTCTTTGCAAAGCTCATGAGGGACTGTTGGCAGGAGCGAGCAAGCCAGCGACCTTCCTTTGCAAGCATTCTCGAGACCCTTGAGAGCTACTTTGCCTCTTTGTAGCACCTTGTATTGTACTGCCACCCACACCACGTTAAGTTCAACTGTTTCTAAACACAACGAGCAAGTTTATTTGGCCTTATCCCGGCTGACAAGGATCAGCGTTTCCGGATCTGTTTGCGGTGGGCCAACCCGAAGCTCATTTGCTGCTCTCTGCTACCTCCCGCATGCACACATGTGCTTCTTCATTCGTTGCACCAGGGTAGTCCAGAATAGTGATGATGGATTGGCGAGCCATCCATGATTGTGCTACCCTGGCATCAAGCCGCTGCAGGGAGCTGCGAATGATTGCCAACTTGAACTTGGTTAGTGAATCCACCAAATGTAACATCTGCAACACAACAAGTTACCTTCTTCTCTATAGCTTGAATCTCAATCATTGCCTTGGATGACATGATGTGGAAGGATTAGATAGTCTATCAGCAGTCAGAGTCGCCAATGGGAAGGAATGCAAATTATCTCTCGATTGAAACAGTTTCAAAATATCTAATTCAGCTTATTTCATTTTCGGAAATATTGCCCTCAAGATTTGCATGCAGGGAGCTGCGGTCGAGGTGATGGAGAGCAGCGAGACGGCAGCTGAGGGAAGCACCCCAGGCTCCTGCAGTGGGTCAGGCCTGTCGCTGCTCGATCTGCCGAACGAGCTGCGGCTGATGATCATCGAGCACCTCTCCCCGCGCGATCTCTGCTGCTCCATCGCCCTCGTATGTCGGGAGCTCCATGCCCTCCAAGCCCATCCCCACCTCTGGCTGCGCCTCTTCAAGCAGCTCCTCATCTCGCCCCGCCTTCTGGCCCATAGTAGTAGTAGTAGTAGTACCTCTACATCTTCTTCTTCATCTTCGTCTTCTTCTTCTTCTTCACAACACATGCATGCAGACCCTTCGCCATTAGGCGATGATCGACATCACCTCTCTCCTACCTCCACCTTGGCCCGATCCCCTTCATCATCAAGCGGCCTCCTCGATGGTCCTGGCGAATGGAGCCCTGACGCGCCAGATGACATGGCCTCTGCCGCCATGGATGCCTCCATCTCCTCCACGTCACCACCACCACCTCCTTCTTCCCTTCTCCTTGGATTCGCAACTTCAACATCATCATCACCACCCACTACCTCCTCTTCATCATTAACAACAACTGGGCCTTTGTCGTTGCCTATTTCTCCCCTGCCCGCTGCCAACGGTCGTGATCGAAGAGAAACGCTGGAGCATTCGGCCTTTGGGGACGTGTGGCTGCTGCACGCGCGATGTAAGGTGAGCCAGGCGTTCCAAGAGGGCCGCGTCATCGATTGGAAGCAGGAATTCATCCACCGAGCCGTACGTGCACTCCATTTTAAGTGGATTTTTTATTTTGGATATTTGAAAAATGAATATATAACCTATTTTGCATTAATATTTTACACCATTATTTTTATTTTTATTTTTATTTTATTGTGGCGCTGGAATTAAGAATAAATATTTATTTAAAATAAAAACGTTAGGTCAACACAGCTCATATTTATGTGTATGTGTGCACGGGCAGTCTTTCTCGGTTCTGATAATGGCGCACCACTCGGCACACCAAACGTACGGATCGCGGTACGACCTCAACTTGTACCGCCAGCTGAAGCGAGTCGGCGTGCCCATAGTGGACATCTGTCACCCCGATTGCAGCGAGCATGACCCTCTTTCCCAGCGTGCGTAGCCAGACTGCTGACTAGTTCGGAGTGTGGCGTGTGCTGACGATTGGGTGTGCAGGGGAACGTAAGTGCGAGGACGACGCGTTGGAGCCGAGCGATCGGTACGTCGAGTTTGAGTGGGAGAAGATCAGGCACTATAGTGCTATTTTCCTCTTCTTCGCCACGGCGCCCAGTGTTGAAAATGCAGTACGTATCTCATATGACTCCTCACAGATTAGATAGTTCCACACTCACCTTCTGCACATTACTTAGATCAAGATGGGCAATTGTCTTCATGATTTTCTGCGAGAAGGAGGTGGCATAGTGATGGGATGCTACGCCTACCTTGACTGTAACGAATTGAGAGGTCGATGGTCACAGGCCTTCTACCCAATGCCTAGCTCGGACTACGGCACGGGGTCTAAGAATGTACGTGTGATTTATTATCCATCATTAGTGGTATCATTTTCCTTATTCTCTGCCACTTTGGCAGTGGGAAAAGGGCAAGTATTTAGGTAGCCACCTGGAAGACCACCCCATCATGCAAGATATCAAGAATGTAGCCATCGCACGTGACAATCGCTGTGAGTCACCACTGGCAGAAGGCGCTTTAGCGGTGGCATATTATGGTGCGCAGCTGCTTAGTGCGTTTATCACGATCCCTACTCATTACCTTTTGGTTGATCGCAAAAGGTGACGGAGTCCCGTTCGTCGTCATGCTGGATTCGGCAGCTAATACGCGGAATGCACCTGAAGGCGAAGAGGAGGCACCCTGGGGCTCCACAGTGTACATCAATCTTTTTCCAGTAGCCAAGAGCAAGCAGGAATCAGGCTGGTATGAGGCCACCACGGACATTCC